>WOGR01009374.1:0-11375 GCA_015342045.1 Leptinotarsa lineolata | reverse complement strand
ACATGGGATGAACTGAAAATCACCATTGAAACTGATTTTGCATAAATAAAAAACTGGTTGGAATACAAGTTACTCATTATCAACTCAGGAAAGACTTTCTATTTAATATTCCACTGCATTCCTCGTTCAACTCACTGAATATCTCAACATGTGGAAAACACCATATCATTCACCCTGAAAACAAGGTGGAATAATAGACTCAAATCTGAAATGGAATGATCATATAAACTGTGTATGCAGAAAGCTTCAAATAATATCACACAAATTCAGATACCTTGAGAATATATTAACGTACCAACATATGGAAGTCTTATATCATGCATCAATTGTTAGCCACTTGGGATATGATATCATTGCTTATGGTGTGACACTGAAAACATACATTCGTCCCCTTGAAGAGTTGCAGAGAACATTCTTGAGGTTGCTCATCACTAAAGCACCAAGATATCCTTCAGATGCTCTTTACTCAGACTCACACTTATTTGACATTCGTCAGATGTTCTATTATAACACGAACATAAAGTACCACCGCATAAAAAAATTCTTTCTTCCTAGTTACACCTATAGTACCCGCCAGAAACATCAGTATATTGAACCACTAATACACAATTCAATGAAAAAACGTTCATTCACACATATTGCTCCCAAACTGTACAATACACTTCCTCTGGAAATCAAATCCATTTCCAGTCAACTACTGCTGAAAAAAATCATTTTCAATGAGTCACGATGCAAAATCTGCAGTTTTGTTGAGAAAAGAGAAAAAATATTTCCTTATCTTAACAGTTCAAAATTTCTAGAGACAGTAATTATAATCAACGAGCCCCATTTCATTCAATTTTATATTTTATTCAGTATATTTGAATTTGGGTATATTATATTATAAATGTGTATATGTGTATGTATTTATATGTATATGTATTTAATATTAACCTGATGTTCTCTCGAAACAAGTGCCATGCACTTATCGAACTGTATTTTTGCTCATTTACTCAATTATGGGCAAAAATTATTTTATATTTGTATTTGTATTTGAATATTGGACAAATAAAGTTGATTATTGATCGATTGATTGATTGATATATCCATGATTCGTTGAAAAAATCTGACTTTCATACGTCAAGTTTCTACTGGGTACCCTGTACATTGGAAAATATTTTGTAGAACTCCAATGCTTGTTTGCATCTTGAAATTGATCAGGCTGGAGCCTAGCTCTCTTGCCCTTTTGGTTATCTTTTAGCTCCAATGCATTTGTAACTGAAACTTATATACAAAACATTGTTCATACTTTCAATGGAAGCTTGATGTGACACATACTGTATAAAAGTCACGCTCATCAACAGTTGCAAGAATAACTCTTTTTTCCGTAATAGATGAAACTGATAGTTGGGAAGAAAGAACCTAACTCATTTTCTTTTTCCCAATCCGAGTGAACCGGAAAAATCGATGGATCCTGAAAATCACAACCTCGTTCATTTTTCATTAGCATTCGTGTAGTTGAAATTCCGCAACTGAAGTTACTTCATGAATTTCTTCCGTATCCTTTAAAAACTGAATTATTCACGACGAAACCTCATACTTCAACTCCAGCAATGAAAGGAGTGGAATATACTTCCAAATTCAAAACTGGCACTTCTGAAGTAACTCAATAATGAACTGTGGGAATTACGAGTATTATAAATTTGGAATATATCTCGAAAAAGAAATAACATTTTTCACTCTGTCATTGGTGAATCTTCGCTTCAAAGTTGGCAGTCAAGTTATATTTACAATCTCTCAGGGAAATAAACTGAAATGTTTTTGGTCTTTTCATAAGAACTAGTCTATATCGTGTTCGATGTTGAAATTTGAACAAAAAATCTAGCCGTGTCTTTTGAGAACACTCGAGCTGAGAATTGCAAAAGTTTTCCTGCGGAAGTATGTCAGGAAGAAAACAAATTTGAATAACGGCCAGTTTAAATCAGTTTGTCTTCGGATTTATCGAACTCTGTGGAATAGTGATAAACTACCGATTGAAGTTATGACAACAACAGCATAAAAAGGACGCATAGAGAATGGTTCAATTTTGTTTGAATGTGGTGATTTTCAGTGAACTTCTGATAGAATATCAAAACTGGAAGTATTGAAAAAACGTCAAAAATCAAAACGATGATTTTTCTCATTAGAATTGTTGAACATTTTCGAAAATTATGTGTTGAAATCGGGCAATAATTGATGAAAATCCACGATAACGTATCGTTAAATGTTGATGAAAATTTGGCAACAAAATTTTGTATTTGGTGAAAGTTATGCTTCATATTGAAAAATCATTCGTATTTCTTCAGGATGATTCAGAAAATTATACTCTTCCAAACAACATCTACGAAAATATTGAAAATATAAAATTGAAACTGGCTTCAATATTCATAGTTCAAATATGAAAGTATACAGTACAGATGTAAATAATCCCCCTTCTTTCAAATTTTCGACGTTATTGCATCACATATTCGTTTATGATATTTCTGCATATAATACGCAAAATTGAGGAATTTCTTCTAAACACCTTCCAAAGCATCACTATATTTTGTTTGATTAGGATTACAGACAGAACTACAATACTCTGGCTTACTACATACCAAACTATAGTAAACCGAACGAATATATTCAAATGATCTAAACTCTTTGCAGTTTCTTATAACGAATCCCAGCGACTTAGAAGCTCTCCGAATAATATTTTCGAGGTGCGCATTGAATGTGAGTTTATTGTCGAATAAGATTCCTTAGTCGAGAGTATCATCAACTCTTGGTAAGTCGATATTATCAATTGTATAATTGAACTGGTATGGATTTAATATACGAGCATAAGTCATGATTTCACACTCTCTAACATTCAGAAAGAGCTTGTTTTCATTACAAAACCTTTGGAGTGAATTTAAATCCCTGTGAAGCAACATACAATCAGACGAATACTGTATTTCTCTGGAAAGCTCCAAATCATCAGCAAAAATCAGCTTTGTTGATTGTATCGAAGCGCATATGTCACCTATGAAAAGTAAAAATAACAGCGGTCCCAAATTAGATCCTTGAGAAACCCCGACTATGCAAAAATACATCCAATTTTTTAGTTTCATACTCGACGTATAGACTACGATGATTGTAATACGATCTTCAATATTAATTGTTCTTGGGAAACTTCATCGAATGCCTTGCTGAAATCTATATAGATTACATCAACTTGACATCTAGTTGAATATGAATCGAGAAAATGAGCGGAGATACAGTTTCCATCATTTTCATAAAGCCATGTTGAAAATCTGATATCAAATCACATGTTAGTTTATTTTTGAGTTTATAGGCTGCATTCAGTATATTTTCTTTCGATATCTCACCAATGATTGATAAATTATTCAATTTGAGGATATTACTTCCATTATGATTCGCAAATAAATTGACAATTTACTGGCTACAGGAAATTATTTCACCACTGTTGAACATTATACCAGAAATTCTTGTTTTTTTTGCTTAGACTGTACGTATTGCGGATTAATTTTCAAGTTTGTTTCAGAACTTCTGATAAATTTTTCATAATCCTCATCAATTCCTTTTTTGATGGTGCATCCCAAGTTCCTGAACTTATCCAAATGAAACAGTGATTTGTGCTTTTGTATAATTTGAGATGAGAATATTTTTTTTTAATTGAAATACTTATGTGTGTGGTTTACCTTGGGGTATAGTCTCTGATGATTGTTTGTAGGATACTTTCGAATTTTGTACATATTTGATCAATACTCCTGAGATCATTGAATTCACTCCACTTTATATCGTTGATTAATGAACTGAATTTTTTATTGTCAATGTTGATGAATTTTAATCGCTTACAGTTAGCTGTGAAATATTTTTCTTTGATAATATCTCGAGTGAACTCAACTGATAGTGGTAAAAGTGAGTTGGTTTCTTCAATGACACATGAATCAATGTCAGCAGGGAAAATTAGAAAATCGATAATTCTATAATTTTTTATAAATTTTTTTTCGGTTATTTCACAATAGTCAAGGAATGAGTGTGTTGTAGTTCTATAATCACCAACTATGAGAGACTCACTGATACCTTGAAAGTTTTAAAAAAATTTAAACAAATCATCTTATTGATCAAAAGTAATTGATGGCAGGATATAAATAACAAAAATACATCCAAACGTAGGATTGTTGGAACACCCAAGAACATAAGAGTTACGCAAGGAAACAAAATGGCTCCCAATATTTTTTGCGGACTTGTGTAATATCTCGTATATCATAATAAATCCCTCATGTGCAACTTTCATTAATTCCAATTCGTTTGCAAGTTGTAATGAGTTTGTTGAACTATTACAATCATTCAATTCTATATCATTTGATAATCCTTCGGAATCCTTCAGATAATATCATTACAACTTTGCACCGATTATCTCAGATCGTATGTTTCCTTTTTCGCGGCGTTGTTCAACCCCTCACGTAAATCTGAATATAGTGAATCTTCCTCTAATTGCTCCATTTAAGCACGTGAGGAACCCGGATTTGTGTCGTAGAATATGTTACCGTTCCATAATCACGAGAAACGTATGAGGAGAGAGAATTAATTTCTGTATAATGTGAGTTATCCGCTGTTGATCTAATATCTGATTATATCTATTCCTGGATTAGAAACATCACTTCTCCGTTTCGAATCAATTATGGCCATAATTGAGTATGTTGCTGCGTGATTATGAGTTTTCATAGATTGAAAATTCAATTGTTCCAAAAAATTGTTGTTCTAAAATTGTTCGTTCCGTTAACCAGCTGACGAACGTCAACCCTCAGAAGTCAACACTCATACGAGCAATGGATCAACGAGGCCTTACCTTTTAACGTGTGATTACCCAGCACGGTGGCCCGGCGAGGATTCGAACCCCGGTCTTCCACTTGAAAGGCGGATGTGCTAACCTCTACACTACCGGGATCAAAATCGAAATAGACCAGTGTCAAAACCAACAATTTCACAATCGAGCTCGGAATTAGAGAAGGCAAGAACCCGTCGTAATGTCAAAGCTTCCTTTTATTGAGACCTTTCACAGAACATGAAGTTGAAATGGTTACAAAAACAGTTCTTGTGTGCTCTATAGATGAATTCTCTTGAAACAAAATCACCCAAACAGCTCTGGAACGCCATATCTATGAGTTACATCTATTGAAAATGAAGACCGATGCTGTAAGAACTATTGCCATGAGAAATTTATTTGCGAAGACTGTCCCAAACTGTGATCATAAATAAAACTAAGAGCTGAAAAAGCAAGACTGAGTCAGACGTTCCTCTAGGTTGCATTGTAGGACCCTTGTTATGTCGAAGACTAACAAACTATTAGAGAAAATACTGAATTTTTCAATGAAGAAATGATGATAAGCATATCAGCAAATGCAAAATATTTCATTATTTGCCAAAGTGCTGAATTATTCATTCTAGTCCAAATGCTTGGCCTCATAGTTGATCATGAATAAACGGTAGCCCTCATTGAATGTGAAACAAATTGATAAATACTTTTTGTACGTTAAGATTCATGATTAACTACTGTTGAGTTTATCCAGTTTATTGATCAAAAAATTTCAAAATTTCTTTTATTTCACATCACATCTTCCATACATGAACACGTAGTTTGTTGAGGATTTTGTTACCCTTTCCTTCAAGACAACTGAACATCAAACTTGTCATAACTCCGAGACCTTCTTTTGATAAACTATGTCATCTACTTGAAAGAGAAAAAATAATTTTCTTCATAGCTATACAAAGGAAAGCCTACCAACTCAACAAATTGTTTGTGAAATAGAAGTAGTTATTTCTGTGATTTTTTTGTTACCAGCACACCGTGAGAATACAAAACAAAACAATGGATCCTCAGCTTGACTCCACTGCATTTCTCAACAAAAATCGAAAGGATTTTGGAGGGGTTCAAGGTTCATCTCAATTCTTATGAGTGAAATGATATACCTTATAAAAATTATTGTAAATCAAAAACAACACAGAATATAAAATAGTAAGCACTTTAACGAAACTGAGAAAACACAAAGAACATAGCCAAGAGACATACTATAGGGAAAAAAATAGGGGTTGACAGGTACTGCAGGGAGTAGGAGAGAAAAAATGATGAAGGGGATGATGCAAACCAGTTTAAACCAGATTTGGTTAGCCGTACATGGTTCAGTCAACATAAAAATGGCTATTCACTGAAAGCTATCAGTACATTGAGTTCTCTTCTCATATGAACATAGTCCGAAAATGAGAATGGGAGATTGTGCGTATAGTATAAAATTTTTCTGTAACAGAAGTTATAGAGGGGAACCCCAGAATCACTCAATTTTTTTATTGAAATAGAGCTGAACAATTTCATGTTGTTTGTTTGTTGATTTGATGTAAGAAAATCTATTAAAAATGTGACAATGGTTCGCTGAAGCAAGAGACCGAACATTATATCAATACATTTCTATATTTTCGTGTTATCAAAGGAATTCAAATATTTCTGATGGGGGCGTTAGGTTTTGATAATGCAAAATAGCTACTTCATTCTGAAGAGTATTTAAGTGTGCGAAGTTTATATTTCCATGAACTGTTTTTTATAGACAACAATGTCAATTACAACTATTGACTGATAAGTCTTATTGACGTTCAAATTACAAAATAACCTCTCGGAGTGTAGCGTAGAGGTTAGCACATCCGCCTTTCAAGCGGAAGACCGAAGTTCGATTCCCCGCCGGACCACCGTGCTGGGCAATCGCACGTTGAAAGGTAAGGCCTCGTTAATTCATTGCTCGCACAAGTTTCGACTTCTGAGGGTTGACGTTCGTCAGCTGGTTAACGGAGTGATGAATTCTAAAACAATTTTTAGAACTTTTCATATTCTGCTTCACAAAGTACTCAAGCAGATGGTCGTTGATCTAGATTGGCGTGTTTGCAAGTGTCGATACTTTTGTGAATCTTCCAATAGATTGAGCCTGGACGGACATCAAAATCAAAGTAGTCATGTGTCGTGAAAATTTCACACTGTATTGAATTTTAGATTCTGTCATTCCATTCGAGTCTTGAGTAATCATTTAAGTTATTCCAAAAATTCATTCATAAAAATGTCAAAAGCTAGAATGAATGAGAGACTTGGTTCGAACCAATAGAATATAATTCAAAAGACGGCAATAGAGGTCACTCATACGATTCATCGACAACATTTTGAAATTAATGGAATTTGTATGAATTTTGTGAGTGGAACCAATTTTTTCTCAGCACTTACAAACTGAGCATAATTGAGTTATTATTTTCTTCTTTTTCTACTACATGCAATATATCCATTCGTAATTTGATAAATAACTCAGAATTTTAAATTAGATGAAATAGGAAACACACAATTTTGTTATGCTATCAAAATATAAACTCTATACCTTCGTATTTCATTATCTATTGACTTTCGTTTCCATCAGTTTCGCAAATGCAAACAGTGCCTTATTTAAAAGAATATCTATCACCAACATTGCATCTACCTCCGGAGAATTATTCAACCGAGCTTCTCAGTCATTATTATGTGTTTAATGACAACATGTTCACAAAGTCACTTCAAGCACTCCATAATCGATCGACAATTTACAAAGCAGATTTGATCAAAACTGAGATTATATTTTGTATTTTGACGAGAGGATGCAGATGACAGGCCGACTCTCCATTCGACATATTGTTGCCAGGTTGATTTATATGATTTGCCCCGAATATATCACATTGAATATGATGCTTATCATAATGATAATGCACCTCCATAGGACTTATCCCAAATCATCCCTTCCACGCTTGTACTTTCCCCAACAACAAGGAGGCCGTAAATTTTTGTGTTAACAGGATGGCATTGGATGAAGTCTGTAAAGTCGCATGGCCTGCGACCATGAGAGAGCATGAATTGGAGCATTTCTTCTTAAGGCAGCTGATCAAGCAGCTGATAAACTCGGTTTAGTTTTCGACACTGAACGAGGTGATCGCAACTCTGTCACGGAGTTGGAACCCGTTCACTAAAAAGCCCATATAAAAGCTGTAGAGATCACTTCACCTCTACAGCAGCTCAAATATGAGCCTATGCATGGGATCTCCTTCAACAACATTGACGACCTCGGCTTATCAAAGCGGCTGACCTTTGCTTTTTCCAGGTCGAGTGGGCTTAAGTCAGAAACTGAGGGGTCAATCATGACCTGGAAGGATAATGTCTTCAACATCTTAGTCTTCCGCAGTCGCGTGATGGGTATAAGGATTCCCGACACATAGTGCATGACCTGCCGCGAGTGCCAAAGTGCTGAATTTATTGGAACTATTCCTTTCCCACCCTCAGGCTCATACAAGCTGATAGGCCCGATGTAGTCCTTCTCGATCACAAGAACAAAATTATATTTGTCGTAAAGTTTTCAGCTCCTGGCGAGACGAATATTGTTCAAAAGAAGGAAAAACCGATAAAATATCGAGATTTTCTCACCGAATTCTGCATTTCCTGTTCAAACCACTCTGTCGAGATGGTTGTCCTGACTACTGGAGCCCTTGGTTAAATGATCCCCTCTCCACTCTCAAATTTCAAAATTCTGCCGAACTAAGGCAGAAATCTCAGCCGGACAAATGAAGGATGCTGTTATTCTTGCCTTAATGCGCTTACTCAGGGCATATGCTTCTCGAACCCAATGATCACTTATCCCACGGTGTGGGGAGTGGTCGTTGGTTGATGAAGCTAGCACGCTTTCTTGAATGTATAGGGGCTTCGGGGGATAGGGCCTAACCAGCGCAAACTCTGCTGAAGAAATAATAATTATAATATTATGAGCAGATAGGGTCGAAGAGATGAGTCGCTGGATAGATGTGTAAAGGCCCCTTCACAAACGTCATTCTTTTTCGACAAGATTACCCGACGTGCAAAACTGTTAGGGTAATCCGGTCGGTGTGTGGCAGAAAACCGTCGTGATTGCCGGCGTTCCAAATTATCTATTTTGATCTGATTTTTCACCGCGATTTTGAACGGAATCATTCAAATCGGCCCATATGTGGTATGTACAGAAACTTTACATGTCTCTGGAAAGTCAAATCGAGCGATTATGTTGACCGAGATAAAAATAATAAGGCGTACGAGGAGATGTTGACCATTCTCAGATAATTAAACCAATCACCTGGTTCTTATTCCTCCAATAAATCAACGTGAGAAAATTGTTTTCCTTTTAGAAACTACTCTTTTGCCCATTTAGAGCGTTTTCTCTCAGCATTTTTAACTTTAATTACTAAAACCGCAGCTAACGCCACTGTCGTCTCCATGACAATGACAATACAGAAGAAAAACTGAACTGAGCAGTGTGTGGGTGCCACCACGTTTCATGATTGTCCGAACAGTTTTGCACGTCGGGTAATCCTGTCGAAAAAGAACGTCTGTGGGGGCCTTAACGTAGGACTCGATACAGCATAACCCACAACTTCGTTGTGGGAAACGAGATGAACAGTATGAGCGTAACCTCGATCAACTACCACAAGTCATTTGATACAACGTTGCATGAGCTCATCTTGCATTTGCTCAGATGCCTTGCCGTACCCGGCAAAATGCCTTGAACGACTGATATTACTCTGACGCACTCTGTTTTCCGTAACATGTGGTCAGTTAGAGTCCAAACAGAGTAGGTTATACATTTTCAGATGAGGTATGTTTCAGGGCGATTACTCCAGTCCCCTTTTTTTCTGCACCTAACTGATGCTCTAATCCGTTACGCTCAGAAGTACTTAGGCTATAACTGTGGCAACCTCGGAAACCAGAATCCCATTTGTTTTATATAGATAATTTTATGGCTCTGATGAAAGGTATTTCCACATTCCTTTTGTGAGCGACGTCGGCTGGTAACGAAGCACCAGACTTGTGACGTCATCAAACTCAGAGGAATCATTCTAATGTGACGTGAAACCTGTTGAACTTTGAGTATGTGAGAATTTGGAATAACATATATTTTTGTCCGAACAAGCAAGTGAACATATATTTCATAATGAAGAGAAGGGTTTCATTGACATTTCAGAGAAAGTATCGAGAGCTTGATAGTCTGAAATCCTAGATATCAATTACAAACCTCAAAAAAGTGAAGCTCAATGGTTTTCGACTCGTTCTATGTGATGCGACATTTTCTTTTTCGTCCGATCCTTTACATTCCATACTTCTCAAATTTGAATCTGAAACCACTGCTACGAATCACTCAGTGTACAGCGGCTTACCGCCATTGCAATTAGCAGGATGTAGCGTAGTTGCGACTATATTTCATTGTTGCCGCGTTGCGGAAATGCTAAGACAAAAGCTTCACTTCGAAAGCAAAACCTCGCGAGCTTTGTTGCAGGAAATGAAATTTACTCAGAAAGTTGCCATAACCCAATTTGTATAAAACGGTAACATGGAAATTGATAGCCAGAAGAAAATAATTATTACTCCGAAAGGAATCTCAGACAAAATGTATTTTCCTGTAATTGACAAGTTTGCGCAGCGGGAAATTCAATAAGCGACTAAAAGGATTTTCAAATAACAGAAAAAGTAAACAGCTTCTATATGCTTTGTGCTTGCAGCTTGATGGAATTGCTTTCAACGTTTTAATTTTCCAGACAGATGTATGATGGAAAACAACTTTCATTTGGGAGTTGAATGAAATTTCTCCCATCTTTATGTATTTTTCAAACATATCTCAATATCCATATCGTCTTCGATATTTGTCAAGGAAATCTGAAAATCATCAGAATTCTAGAAGAAAACCAGCTAGATATTACTGATTGAGTTTTCAGGCAAGCAGTTTTTTTTGAGAAGCGAATTCTTCAAATCCCTACGACGAGTTACTGATAATAATCGGTATATTTTTCTCTTTGAGAAATAAATGCGAACTTGAGAGAATTTGTGTTTCTGGCCTGAGTGGTTAACCGAGTACTACACTCATCAACCTAATTATTTAACCTAATTTTGAAGCTTCATAACCTTATATGTAAATAATTTCCATACTGAAACTTAGAATAGAGTATTCAGACATTGTAAAAATTGTATCTGATTCGTTTCATTGTTTCGCATGATCTCGAGAACCCGTGTACTGGGTGAAGGAGGTTCTATATCTGGCCAAATTCAGGAGGCATTTCCACGAGAGCTCTAAATCCATTTTGAGTCAATGGTTTTGCCTTTTGCAACCTGGCGCCTACTTGAATTAGACAAGTAAACTCTTGGTTTATTCGATTGATAGTAAGTTGATTAGTAATAGCTATTATTCGAGCCTGGGTTGAACTTACTCACACCCTCCCGTATCAAACTGAGCAGCCTATCAGCAACCAGTGTTGGCACCCCAAAATATTGAAATATTTGATTTGCATTTTCTAAC
>WOGR01009372.1:0-11376 GCA_015342045.1 Leptinotarsa lineolata | reverse complement strand
GACAATGTTGCCAAACCGTCATATTAGAAATCTTAGAAGTCATCTTGTGGGAAGTAACAAGGATGAAGTGTTTTTCAATACCTTTCAGGAGAGGTCTGAAAAAAATTGAAACGGATTTGGTAAATTCAGGTTCTTTTGAAATATCCCTTGAATTTTTTAGTTTTCGAAATGTCATTTAGATGAGCTGAAATGTGAACTTTTTCCTAATGTAGCTGACTTTTTATCCTTCACGGTTTCTGATTTCCTCAAACTGCACGTGCTTTTATTGAATAGAAAGCATTAATTATTTAACTAATTTAGTGACACAATAACTTTTCTGAAAAAAATTTGTTTGGATAACAGGATCAATTTCTTCTTAGAAAAAACAATGGTTTTTCTGACAACGTTTCGAATTCAATTGAATTCTTCCTCAGGGCTCGAGAAGTAGTTTTTCCGTGTTGATATTCCTATTTTTAAAATCATCAGACATATTGAATACATTTAAAAGAAAATAAAAAACATTGCAACAATTTCGAGACAAGACCAACACAAAACGACATGAAAAAAACTATTCTCAACAACTGCATCAAAACTTTTGATGAGATGTAGATCAATTTGTGAATCAAAAGAAACAAAATGTATTTATATTCCTCATGAGAATGTAAGTCCATAGTTGAAGGTTATATTCTCCATTTCTTCGAAAAGTGACAAATGTCTATTTGATTATAATTCTTTGGGAGTTCGGAGACAGTGAGAAGTTTGCAATTGATTATTCGTGCTTGAAATGAAGTTTAGATGTAGTGTTCTGATTAGCTGTACGAGTTACGTTTCAATTATACATGAAAATATGAATATCGCTATTCTTCAATTTGTTTAGTCGATTTCCTGGATTTGAAATGACTCTCAACCTCTAGAATCTTTGACTTTCAATTATCAGTTGGAGTATGTTTTTCAAATCCCAAAACCAAAACTGACTTCAAAAATTAATTATCATTCTAGCGCATTTTCCAGAAAAGTTTTGGAAAATAATATTATTCTGGAAGGCGGAAAATGCAAAGGTGAAATAAACTCTCAGTATACGAACTGGAAAAAGTGCCAAAAAACAACTTCAGAAATCAGAAATACTCATCTCAAAATCTGTTGTATAACACATAATCCAGTTACAAATCTGTACTCTACGTACAGCGTCACTGATTTGCCTGAAATAATTGCATTTCTGGGCACGTTTTTCAGGGTGTCATACGTTTCGAAACGAACCGGAGTTTTTTGCAATGGGATACACGCTACTGGCCCGACTCACGATATTCATAGTTTCAATGTAAGCCACGTAGAGCTGATGTGAGACCGATACTGTCTCGTGCTGCTTTATGAGAGCCGGTTCTCAATTTACGACCTCTTGGTTGCAATGAACCCCCTCCTGATACGTGAGGAAACTGCTTCAGTTCAGCTTCGCCGTTTTGTCAATGTCGAGATTTTAACGGCCGCATTTAGGGCTCTATTACTGTTTGAGGGGTCCACTTCACCTAAATACGCTATCTACCACCTCATTTTTTATTGTTAGCGTTGCTTCCGTCGTTTGTTCTGTTCCTTAGACAGATTAAGGCGCTGATATGAGCGATGAGAGGTCGATCATTCCTCTTTTCGGTGTTCAGGATCAATTGTTTCACTAAGAACTGACTTCTGCTTATTTTTTTTATTCTGTAAATTGAACTTGCAATGATAACATCATAAGTTTCCCGAGATTACCAATTTTCTTCTAAGCATGAAGTAATCTATTGCCAGTCTGTAAGACATGCAATATGCAACTTGATTTTAAACAATTTCACATCTGATTTTAACAGCTTTATCTCATATATTGTTCAAGAGTTCAATGAAAAATTTGACCCATACTGAGAATATATACACTTATCCAAACTTGCTGATGATGAAGAAATTTTTCAAAACAGCCACAAAATATTCCCTAACTACAAAATGATTCGACAGAAAATAGGTTAATGAAGTATCGTAATGCTACAAGTTTTTCCTTCAAGCATTTATTCCATTCGATATTTCATTTGAATATAATTTTTCATCGTTGAATTTGCAAGTGGAGTCTTCCAATATGCTATATTGCTGTGTTTTCTGTCGTAAATGTCGGAAATGAGCTGAGTCGTATAGTGTTTTCAGAGATATTCCATGATAAATCATGGCTAAAGTAGCTTGAAAAAAATTGGAGTTGATTCATATAAATTCCTGACCCTTTGTAGGCAAATATAATTCAATTTCGTTCACAGATGCTTTATGAAAAAATAACAAAAGTTTTTGGAAATTATCATATCTAAGGCCTTCCGAAGAAATTCCTTCGATAATTTAGATATATGGTGAGCGTGTCGAGTAAACTCTTTGAAGGCCAAATTATAAACTTTTATTCCACTAAAAAAGTTCACAAAACTATTTCTGAACAGTCATACACTTCCTCAGAACAGTTTTCACTTTGTTAATAGCAGGACAGAAAGTTCGAAAGAAGGCTCAGTGGAATTTCAGTTCTTCTTTTTATACATTAACGACTACAATAACTTCATCCTCACCAAAGAAAACCTTTGAGATGCGACCATTCATTTCTGGTAAGTTTATCGCCAATTATAATGAACGAGTCATGCAATATGTTTTGTTCCTTCACATATTGCATTATTAGAGTGATCATTGGATGTTATTTCTGTCGAATTCGACTTCAGGCTACTGACAGTACTTGTATCCCCAAATACTTCATATTGCTAGGGGTAGATCTTGGATTCTACCAACTTCTGCTTGAATGTTTGAATTTAATGTCTGTAGGGTTCGGGTTTATGACACATCTATCATTTTCTTTATAGATAGACTAGCTGACCAGACAAACATAGCTCTGCCTCATGAATTATTTCTATCAGAACAATAACAAATAATAACACCCAATATCTATCCCTCAATGCTATAGGGTGTACAATATTTTTTGTTAGTCCATGTCCAGCTAACACAAACTGGATGGTTTGCCCACCGAGAGCATGTCCGTGTGAACAACATGATGTGCTCAAATCCAAGCCACAAACATTTTTTCACCTTGGGACTTATTATCATTGCAAATGCCAATATAATTGGAAATTGCACATGCTCAAAATGAATCGGCTCATCTGTAGGTATAATAGGGATTCGTGGTATCAATATATTTTCACCTCGAAACTTGCCATTTGAAATGCTTCGACAATGTTCTTCATTGATTTCTGATGACTGATCGAGTGTGCCGTTGCACAGCCGTAGTGGATTCAGATCATGGAGCGATCCAACCTTCAGTTGCAAATTATGAGTTGACATGCCTAGCATATCCAATGAGTTCAATACTCTATTGGATAATTCACAGCTTATCTACGATTGATGGATAACTATTAATAGTAGCCAAAAACTGTGTAGGGATTGAGAAAAGGCTTATTGTGTGAGAGATAGGATACCGGTTTCGTTCTTATTCCAACTTTGTGCTGTTTACTGAGTGAGAAATGACAACGGTAGACGCCTGGCAGGATTGACTGATCTAAAATGATTGGATTACCAAAATGGCTGATAAAAAAGAGGAGTTAGTGATATAAGGATAGAAATTTAGAGGTAATATGTACTTTTCAATGCTACATCATGAAAAAAATTGAAACAAAAAAAAATCTACAAAAAAAATAAATATTATGGGTGGAGAACCCGTATCATTTCGGGCTGTGAAAAAAAGATCCAAACCTATACTTAGACCTACCGAATATACATATAAAATTTCATAAATATAGGTTGAGTCGCTAATACAAATAGTTCAAGGAACTTCCATTAATATAAAACATGTAACTTACTGAATTAAATTTATATTCACTGGTGCTCTGAGATTCAAATTTGTTCTACTACTCTCGCAATGAAATGTTTTCTGGTATCTGGAATTGAGGTGTGGTATATGAAAATTTATTTATTGAAGTGATAACTTCTTATGGGAAGATAAACCCTTAGTCTGTCTGGCTTCCTTTTCTCTCACGCATACGTCAGCGGTAGATAGGCTACTTTTCTTTTGTCATACAGACGCTTTTCTTGCCTCTCTTTGCATGACTCAGTGTTTAGTGTGCGATAGACATGTACTGTTGACAGTATTATAAAAATCTAACCAACAAACACGTAATATTCTCATCATGTGAAACGTTCAACTTAGATTAGTTTAAGTCATCTCTTCTGTTGGGCATCCCGAGACGCACACGATTTTTTTATGAGCGGGGCGCATATAATATCAAATTGGTTCAGAAGGATATAATAATCAATTCCCCTTTTGGGGTGCGTACCTGTAATGCAAAAGACAAAAATTTCAAAAATAAAAATTGAAATGAAAGTGATTTTATTCATCAAATATTGACAGATGGAGTATTGTTAGATTTAGAATGACATTCTCGATCGAAATGAGTAAAAATATATAGGATGTCCCATTCAAAAATCGAAAGTTGGGGTCATTTCCAGTCAAATCGGAAGTACGGCAAAGCAAGTAAATATGTCAAGAAATGTAAATTGAGCTGTAATACACAACTCCTAAATTCCGTTTGACTATCTTCAATAATAAAAAAGTTATAGGGTTGAGCCACCTTAGAGAATCACCCGGTATACATTTGATTTCTGTTTCCCACTTTTTATCACGTACCAAATTGAATTTCAGTTTTTTCAACAATGTGTTTCAAGGAGCCAATAGGGTCCATTTTGTCAAAACAAGTTTCTGCGAGATTTTACGAAGGGGGTTTTTCTGTAGAAAAGCAGTAGACGCATAATGATTTTGTAAAGTTTTCTTGGTAATTGCTCTAAGTTTTCGTACGTTGACGAAATTCTATCAGTTTTTCGAGTATTGCCTCGCTATAAGGGAAATTATGGAGATTTTCCAAAAGGCGGTATTTAATTTGGTGGAACGCTCTCTAGTTGAGGGTAGACGATGCTAATTGGGTCTTTTTTCAGTTGTTTTTATATCGCTGCGGAATTTGCTCAACTTTTTGATTAAAAATACACTGAAATTGAAACAATTGTTTTTCTGAAACTCTCAGAGGCTGTTTTTGGCTTCTATTTCCCGTCATGAGTCAATCTTTCCGAAATAATTCATTAAATAATTCGGTTATTGAACCTTTTCCGTTATTTGAATCATTATCATCAGTAACGATGCAAAAAGTTTAGTTTCTCATACTTTTGTAGCGAAATGTAGTACCTTTCACATTTTTTCCCATACTTGAATTCAATCAGTTATTCATCACACAGAAAAATTGAAAAGATACTTTCCGCAAACACTCAATTCTAGAAAATTAAAAATGCGAAGAGATGTTTTCAGAATTTAATCTGAAATGTCTATACTCCACATTAAATTATAATCAAAATGCCAAGAGACAACTTCAGTATAACGTTGTTTAATTATTCAAAAACTAATTTTGGCTCGTTCCCAAGGAAACAGTGAAATATGTAGGATAACTTCGTGAGAATAATAACCCTCTGAAAGAAGATAGCTTTATGCTAGCACTTATAAAGTTTTTCTACAGATATTCTTTTTGAAAGCTCAAGAAATAGCTTGATTTTGTGCTAGTTTAAATGATTACGTTCTTATGTTGAGACCATCTTGAGATTATAATATTATGAAATCGAGTTTTATATTCAGTATTCATCATTCAAAAAAAACTCAATTATTTGATAATGAATAATTTATGAATTATCTAAACTGAAGGATGATCAATAAATATAAGATATGCTGTTGAGTCAACTATTCTCAATTACAATGTGAATCAACCCATTTTTTCCAACTGAGTCATTATCACTTGCCATCTCTGTCGAACTGAAACTGACTGAACTTTTCGTGTTCCGTCAGGACGGTTCATTGGCTATATCACTCCTGCTACATTTTTGTCACTTCTCAAAATGAATGATCATATTTAGGAGTTCAGAAAATCAACACCACAATCGTATTAATACATACGGTAATACGAATTAGGGAACGGGAGTAGATGTCTAGTGATTCTGATGAGATATAAAACCATATCGAACTAGAAAAACTTTTCACATATTAACATTCTGGTGAACAAAATGGATCAATTTGAATCAAGATTGGTCTTGCGTGAATAACAGTAGACTCCATTCCACTTTTTCTGAGACCAATTCTGGAAATTTGAAATACGATATCATAAAAAAGAGACAATTCCAAAAAAATGAGCGATGAACAATCCATTTTCAATCACTGTTGATTATTTGAAGCTAGCGTATCAGAGTTTGGGGTGATATTGTTCTTATAGGTCATTCAGATCTGAAGGTTCAGTTTTGTATACATTTCTTTTCACATATCCTCATAAAAATAAATCTAATTATGAAGATCAGGTGATCGCGCTGGCCATTTAATCGATCCTCGCTTCCCTATCCACCGATTGGAAAATTTTGTATTTAGGCACCACCACATTAACTTGTTAATGTGGTGGTGCTCCATCTTGCTGAAACCATATCGCATTCACTGAAACTTGAGGGTTTCGTGGATCAGGATATAAATTTGCTAAATTTGGAGTGATATCATTTTGAAGTAGTGCCAAATGATTATCGCCATTCAAGTTGCTCTCAATGAGAAAGGGACTAATGATATGGTTTACTACAACCCCTGTCCAAACATTGACCTTTTGAGGGTATTGCGTATGTTCTTTTCTCATCCGAAGAGGATTCTTGGTTGACCAGTAGCGACAATTTTGCCGATTAGTATGACCGTTAAGAGAAAAAGTACACTCATCAAAAAACACAAGGTCTAATTATTATCCAATATGTCCATCTTTTGCTCACAAAAATGAGTCCTTTTATCGAAATCTTATTCCTCCTGAGTATGTATCATTTTATAGGAATGCATTATATTCTCTTTTGATATGTTTATTATCGATGTACGGCTAACATTGAATGTAGTAGATGCCTGTCTACTCGATGTATGTGGGTTTTTCTCAAACTCAAGCATCACATCTAATTTGAGTTCATCACTCATTGCATTGGCCGCTGCTTTTATCATCTGCCCCACATGACCAAACTCGCGAAACTGCTCCTCTATTTTAATTATTGTTCCTGAGATATGGGAGGTAAATTAGGAAGTTTTTCATGAAATCTGCGAGCTACTTCCTGTTGTGTTCTGCTTTTATCTCCGTAACCAATTATTTGTATAACTGTTATTTTTTGCATTTCCGGTAATCTAAACATTTGTCAGACTTAAAGTTAACGAACTTTAAACTCAAATTAAAATACTGACAACTAATGTTGAAACATACAAAACAATTCGACAAGGCGTTTTAAACTAACGTTGTCACGGCAATTATTCACAGATTTCTTAAAGATACCATCTAAAAAAAATATTGTTATGATTTTTGCCTACTTTCTTATTATCAGTACCTCAACATGAAATAAGCTTGCAAATGAGTTTTGAGTGTATTTTATGGAATTTCGGTAATCACATGATTTTAATTTATTTTATCTTGACTGTTGCAATAAATTCGAAAGCGATAACATTTTTGAATAGAGAGTGAAGAGACCTTTCAAACGATATATCACAAGTATTGGGGGTTGTACTTGTCATTCGACGGGGGTCGAAGGTAAGGGTAGCATTTTTACGTTGAAGTATGTCAAATTATAATTTAAATTTGATGTGTTTCGGGATTTTTTTAAATATGTATAGTAACCGAAATAATGAATTTATTCCATTTGGCTTTTACACACTATATACACCAAACTCACCCCCTTCACTGGGTTGCCAGCTGAACTATCAACTTGCCAATTGGTGATAGTAACATGATCACTATCCGAGATTCCTACACATTGATGGGGACAATTGTACATATTGATATTCTTCAAGACAGATCCTCCTGTGGCTTGAATAAGCATGAATTGTGGCTTCTTCTTTCCCCCGTCTCCTTTGCCATCCCACCATTTCTCTCCCCGGCCATCGAGTCTATGACCTTAAAGTAAAATATGAACAAGATAATTCTCACTTGGCCCTCGAATCGTTTATAAACGAAATGTTTGGGTGACACTTTTTAGCTTGCCCCGCCCCGTCATATTGATGATTCATGTTCAAATTCAACCAAAATGTATCCATGTTTGAATTCAACCACGATATAGATGTATATCAACAAATCGAAAATTGATACGTGACTAGAACAAAGGTCTAATTTAGAGCTAGCTAAACTTACGTTATTTAAGTTAAGTAATCGAATAACAAACTTACATATTTCTCTCATATTTTTTTAAATAAAAAATATGGGGAAGCATACCATTTGAAAATTAAGTACCGATATTCAATATTACAAAAGTCATCGAACTATCAAAGATTTGAAAATATCAATTGAGAACAGCACCATAAGATTTTTATTGAAATTCCCAGATTCCTCATCAATTTTTACGAATCATTTAATTGTGATTTACTATTTATTTGAAAAATAATTTTATGTATTGATCTATGCTTATCTATTATTATTATATTATTATTATATATATTTAATAAAAATTGAAGAATCAAAGAATCGGTTATTCGTAACTAGTTACGAATAAAAGTGGTAAAAAACATAGAAAATTTTTATTTTTTATTTTTCATGATGATCTCTTACCACGTAGTGACGGCTACATCCATCAATTTATCAATAAATATTATTGGAATGTAATTTGAAGTTATTTACCTGTTGCTCACTCATCTTGAAGTCATGAAGTTGGCTTATTAACTTATATAAGCCCTAATAACCTCTTGGCTCAATATGAACAAAAATATTCTTCATTCCAAACAAAAAACGTCATATTCCAATGAGTTTATATGCGGGGTGCAATTGCACTGTACGATTTTCAAAATGATTTAACTACATATTTCTGAAGAACTCTTACATTATTGAAAAATTGAATAAAGCTCTTCAATATTTCATTAAAGCCAGAACTTATTAACGCTCACCTGAACCTCCAACCACTGTAATACCAGATCCTCTTATCCAAATCAAGGGTCCATTCCATTCAGCATATCCGAATGTAGTGGTTCCTTCGAAAGTTAGAGTCGCTTTGTCTTTCAAAAAAAGTTTAAGAGTTTGACCGGAATCGACAACGAGATTTTTCACAACAACATTGGTACAACTGTTCAGTACCGAAGAAACATCATTGAATCGTGTAATGGTACAACTAGCACCGACATCAGTGAGATTAGTCGGAGAAGCTGAATTAGCTACAACAGCTACCAAGAATACCAGTCCGCCCAAAAGTAGCATGGTTGATTTAATGACGAGGAGGAACTTGTGGGTCTGATACTTACAGCTATTTGAGTAATTTAAATATAATGGAGGTCACTGAGAAAAAAGATTAATATTAAAATGATTTTAAAAAAGCAATTAAGTGCTTATCTCCATGTGAAAAACAATTGAGATATCAAATATTGATGAACATTTATCAGTAGTAATTCAAAATTTAAAAAGTAATACAAATTATGAAACAACAAAAAACAATTGTCGCTCCGGAGCGACTTGATTGATTCCAGTGGCGCATTTGCTTTTTCAGCTGCAGGAAAACCCGGAAAAACCTGCAGCACCACATCATCCGAAGATCTTAATCTGTCAATGTCCTCTCTTTCATAGAACAAAATCTAGGGTGTCTCCAAAAGCTCCAATACATTCAAGATACTACCAGAAAATGTTGTGACACGACAATCGTCAAACTTAAACCAATCCGTTTCATCCTTGACCAAAGCGCCAGACACAACGCCAGAACCACAGTGAACAATGAGTGCATGACAATTATAATAGTGGTCTGCTAGATTGGAGTGTTCATCTATGTCGAACCTTTGGTTCGACATAGATGTTTGGTGCTTCTGTCTGAGGTTGAGTCATGTTGGAAGATTATCAGTGTTTTTATTAGACTGACTGGTGCCTCAGCTATACTTGTCTTATAATAGTCAGTTAGTTTTGGGTAAATTTGGCAATAAAGTTGATCATCACCCGTTAAGAGTTCTAATTTCAGATGATTTAACAACAAGCTTTGCACGGACTGGTTATCAGTCATAGTAGGAAAAGTTAGTTGAAGTTCCTGAAAGTCACATACGTTTTTGTTAACGTATATGACTTTGTAAAACATGAATTTATGAACCCTCAACTATTCGACTGGAAACTGCGTTGGACTATAATATAGTAGCGAATATTATGTCTGCTACATATATATTTGCTACATATATTTGACTCCAATATTTTTTTTTGAAAACTACGGAATCAGATTGGCACAAATGTATTATATTTAGCATAACTTCTCTCAAACTCTGAGAAAGTTCGTCTGTTAGTTGCCAAAATACAAAAATGGTTCAACAATGAATTAAATTCCCGCTCGACCAAAGATATTTTTTCAGTGCTGTTTCAGCCGCTTTGTAGATATCCTTACCAAAGTTTCAGAATATTTCATTTCGTCAAATTCACATCTATAAGGCTAAAATTTGTCATAAATATGACTATCAGTACTCTCAACTCACAAAAAATGTTCGTTCCAAAAAAATGCGAATGTTCGCAAATAATAAGAAAGATTTTTGAGGAGAGAATTTGGCTGTCTACTTCTTTATACAAAAAAATAAAAAGTTTGTTTTGTTTTGTTTTAATATGCTTTATTATCATTAGAAATAACCTTGTTGACAAAGCTTTGGTAGTAAATCCTCGGAAAAAAGGCAATACATTTAAAATGAAATAAAAATAAAAATAAAAATAAAAATAGTGCATGGGTACAAACTATGTTAAATGGAGGATATAAAAGATTTGTATACAGCGTGATTCACGGTCGATGGTAGGTTAGACGTTTCTGGAAAACGCAAGCATGATTTTTCTGAAAATTCCACCTCTCACATTTCCTTACCTGCTCTATCGATCTGAAATATTTTCAGTATTGCGGCGTTGCTACTTCTATCAAAAAGCCCTAGCATTTTTGGAATTGCCCTAGTATTTTAATACTTTTTTGTTGATAATGTCCTATACCTATCTCTATCTGTTTCTATAAAAAATAAATTGTGCTAAATATGGTCCAAAACATAGCCTAATTGAATTTGAGTACGTTTGTACACTCAATTCATGAATAGTTGATATTTTGACGATAGTTTGGACAAACTTGAAATATCCAAATAACATCAAGATATCGACTCCATATCATACAGGGCGTGCTAAAATTACTATTTTTTCCATTGTGCATAAAAGTAGTCAAAAGCTCATTTTTTCAAATGAAATCCCCGTATATTACTCAAAAAATTGGAAGATGGTGAAAAATGCTTCAAGATGATATATCATGTCCCTATACCTAAATCGTCAAGTTTTCTCAATAAAGTCGCTTCTTCTAAAAACATAATTTTTTTTAGAATTTGGATTTAGGTAGCAGTGGAATTATCAA
>WOGR01009371.1:0-11377 GCA_015342045.1 Leptinotarsa lineolata | reverse complement strand
TGAAAAAAATTAATAAGTAAAATAAAATAAATTAATATAATTAAAAGTTGAGTGATTTCAAACCACGTTACTTCACGACATTTCGATTGTTAGTATCTACAATCGTCTTTGGGTCTTATTTATTCATTTGTTTTCACTCGTATTTTATTTCACTGTGAATTCTTTTCGAGTTTTTTGCTTAATATATTTGCCATTTTCAGCTAATCTTTTAAATTTTAATTGTATTGTTTATTGCAGGGATTTCAAATCATTTTATAAATTTTAGACAATGGAAGTCTGAACTGCTGAAATTCACCACGAAACATTGTCATTCACCTTCAAACAAACGTAAAAACTTACTGTCAAGTACCGGTCTCAACAATTTCAAGCTTTCCCCACTTATTATGTGACCGTTCTCTGTGGAATTCTGAGCAACACTGGACTTCTCTGGTTGATGAAACTGATGGATTGATAATGATAATGTTGATTACATCCCATGATTTTTCTTTACCCAGTGGCAACTAGATAGAGCTCATAGAAAAACTGATGAATAATTTTTGGAAATGATCTGAAAGCTGTGACAAAAGCTACTATAGGATGTTTTCACGTATCACATTGATTTATAAATTGAACCTTCCATAGTTTTAATCTGTATTTTAGGTAGTAGAGCCTATTACCTAAAATTGGAAACTATCGCGAGAGCACACGTGTTTTGATCACCGCTTCAACTGAAATTCCAAAATATGGAGATTTTCTTTCATATTCAAAGAAAGAGGATCGCTTTGCTATGGCTGAGGTCACGGATTTCTGTGAGAAGCATCTATCATATCACAAGTACCACACCACAATGTAGTAATCAATGGCAACCATCAAACGTTCAACCACATACATATAATCAAGTGAGGGCAGATACGCTCATTGTTGAAGATATAGAACGTGGCTGATTTAGGATGGTAGTCCCCATGAGAGACGTGATAACACAGATTGCACCGGAGCGCCACAAATCTATTGGGGCTCTGAAGAGTTCCGCAGTGTGTGGTGATATGATTTTCCTTTCCATGTGGAGGAATATTTGTCTCAGCAATTGATAAAAAACATAAATGGGAACAGTGGATACGAGTTGTCCATATCAAATTCAGTTCCAGATCGCAATAAATTCCTAGACTTGCCTATATCACATGCCTTCGTTGAGAGAGATGATTTTGATAGCTTTCATAGTATCACCAAAATAAAAACACTTGAAATATAATCAAAATTTACATCCAATCAGACGTTGTTGCCTTGATGAAATCATGGTTGTTCAATATTAATAATAATATATTCTTATATTACATATTCATATATTACATTCCTAACTTTCATAAAAGCATGAATAAACGTATTCCAATGAAATAAACTCACAGCGAGTCTTATTTGTATGTGAAAGACGGGGTTGGGGTTGTTGAAACAATCATTGCAACTCAAAAGAGCTCCACTATTTTTTGTGCAAAGGCGCACAGACAGTAGGCACATAATACAGTTTGTTTTCATCTACGTTTCATATCTATTATAAATGGGGGAATTATTATTATATCAAGATTTGATATACCTATCTAAAGTAGAAGTTCCTTTTACACATACACATACTCCATACACTCAAACATAATACATTCAACTTGAAAAGTAGATGAAAAAATGGCAAAATAACTAGTTTTCTTTGAACCCGAGCTTTCGCTTTTATTCATTAGCTTTATCGAGGGCTGTGTTATTCAAGGGTATTTTTTTTTTGAATTTTTTATTTTGAAAACATTCAACATAAGTGTTTCAAATTTGTGACAATAAACACTGTTCATTTCACAATTGAATATTCAAAGAAAGTATAGCACAGTCCTCGATAAAGCCAATAAACATTAGCGAAAGCTCTGGAAGCTGAAAAAAGTATTATTTACTTTCTTGGCAGACCAAATATCCCTTCAACAATTCGATGTATAAATATGTATTCACGTTCGAATTGAAATTGAAAAAGTATTCTTCATCGCTAATGGCAGCATATCGAATGATTCACCAATAACTTTCTTACCTTTTTGTTTCTCTTTGTTATTTTTTGAATAACGATTGAAATATTGAGCATAGAAATGCCTGATATCTAAGACCTATATTTCTGTATTATAAATCTGAAAGGAGTTTATAATATTTTCCATGTGTCTTCTCATAAATCGTCTCTGAATTTTTGCACGTACTTCATCAACATCACATGGTTCCATAGCTTAGATGAGATTGAATGAGAGAAAAGTACAAGATGTTCAGATGGCTTATACCCAAAAACTGTTTCAAATACTTGAATTCCGCTAAAAAAATTCTCACCTTTCTAATAACATTGCTCATTTGGAAATCCCACCTGAGATGCTCGTCAATTATTATTTCAGAGTATGTCGTACTTTTCGATTCAGATATTTCAGTTTCATTGTTTCCATTATCTGTAATTACTTTTATTGAAACAAAATTGGACGATTTATTTCGATGTGAATGGCAGCTATTTTTGTATACTAACTGTGAGCGAGTTATAATCAAAGAGTTTCATGTTGCTTTCTCCTAGTATTTTTGAACTATCTCATGACTCTAAGTTGAAAATTACTACGGTGTCTTCAGCGAAAATCATAACGTTGAAATATCAATTTCGAGTAGATCATTCCATATAAGCTAAACAATGTTTATACTAAGTTACTTCCCTGTGGCACAAAGTATTTAATTGTCCCCCGTCCACTTATAGCATCATCTATTTTTACATTTTGAGTCCTGTCATCTAGATAACTTTTGATGAGTTCAAATGATTCACCCCTGAATCCCATTTTCATCTAATTTGGACATCAGAGGCCTTTTCTAGATCTATAAATATTTCAAGTGTTGATCGATTGTTGTGCAACTACTGATGATTGTAATCTGTGCACTATTTTATGGATTTATCCTTCCTATTAGCTAGAGAATCAATTATGAGAATATTCAACTTTTGAATATTTTCATAATTTTCTAGTGAAAAAAAGAGGAGTTTTTTGTATTCCACCACTTTAATCAAATATGAAATAGGAATCATTTTTGCTTCATGGAGTGTTAGGTTTCCAGTTGAACTTTGAGTCATTTCTTCAATAATCACTATTTTTTGTTCAGTTGTTTCAATAATTCGACCAATTTCGAGTCATTCCTGTTATACTTTTAATGCGAATGATGTATTGCAAAGGAAGATTGCTTTGCAAGGATTCTAACCTTGGAAGGCAAGACCTCGTCAATCCTTGGCTTGCACAAATTTTGACTTCTGAGGCTCCGTTCACATGAAGCGACACCTGGTCAACGGAATGAGCCTATGATTTTTATTGCTGTGTTCACTGTTCAATATGCTAGCTACAACCCCAATTATAGATCTGAAGAAGTTTAACATAGAATTTGTAGAACGTTCAACAATATACCTAATTGGCATTCCAATGGGAGAATATAAATGTTCAAAGTGTTCATATTTTCCAGAATAGGGAGACTTTTTTGTGATGTTTCACGTTCCGAAAAATATTGAAATTGTAATAATGAATAACTCCTCAGACATCTTTCGGAAAATTTTTGTAAATGAAACGAACCAGGGGAGAAAACTGAACTATTGATCGGATTTCCTCAAATCACTGATAGGTAGAATATTTATCTTTACAAAAAATACTGAAGATCTGAAAAAGTTCAACATGTAGTTTGTAGAACGTTCAACAATATACTCAATTGGTGATCCAATATAAGATTATGAATGTTCAAAATGTACATATTTTCCAGAATACGGAATACGGTTTTTTTATCAATTTTTTGTGTTGTTTATCGTTACAGAAAATATGAAAATTGTAATAATAAATAACTTCTTAGACATCTTTCGGAAAATTTTTGAAAATGAAACGGACCAGAGGAGAAAACTGAACGATTGATTTTTTCAAGTCACTGATGGGTAGAATATCTTTCTTTACAAAAAATACTTTAAATTTACGCAGTAACTTATCGGGGTGAACTAAAAATCTTTGTCTTTATTATAGCTGCATGAAGTCCTTCATTACACTTTCCAGGTTGCGTTTTTCTCCAGAAAAATGGGTTTCGTGAAATATAGGGGTTACAATGTATCTCTCAAACATTCGGATTGGCTTGAATGAACGAAATAATTTGTTCTGGTTTCTGGTTTTCCAGACTTGTGAAAGTGCCACATAGATTTTTTAAGCTAAGCAGTACGCGAGTTTTTAGTAAACTAAGATTCGGTGATTATTTTTGATTGTTCATCTAAAAGTTTCATCTTGGCCTGTATAGCTGTTTAAAATTGTCGATAGATCGTGGAGGCAAGATATTTTGGAGAACTCTGTCTATGCACTTTCTTATTTTGGTGCCCCTATTTTGAATTCAGGAGGCCACTCATAAAAAATAATGAAAATAAACATGTAAAAGGTAGAAAGTGATGAAAATATTCAATTTTTCTCCAGAATATTATACAGTTTGACATTCTAGACATGTGTTTCATGTTAGGTGAATTCCTTCTGCATTTTCATTAGGTAAGTGAATCTATATCGTGTCATATCAGAGTTATATAATTGCATTCCACCTATTCTGAAATGTAGTATCATCTCATTGATGCGGGATAATTAGGTGTAAAGTGCAAAATGGAGTATTTTCAATATTATCAACTTGAAACAATTTGTTTCAATAAGAGGATATTGGAGAACTATTGAATTTTGTATCACTGGGAGCATTAACCTGGATATTACGTTGATTGGCTATATCCGTCATTTCTAAATAATATCAGAAGTATGGTAGGGCAAGAGACGTATCTGAAGGGTCATTATTCAATTGAGCAGTAGAATTTGAAAATATGAGAGTGACGAGGTAACAAACAAATTAAAGCAATAAAGCGTAATAACAAATAACGTGCTTGCCGCCTATGCATTCATGAGTACTAATTTACTGGATTTGACTAATTAAATGAGCAATCACTTCCTCCAAGAGAGAACGTCATCCATTGAATAGAAAGAAATAATAATATATGAATTTTATCATTTTTTATTGTTCTCCATAAAGAGATCACAACTATTTTAATTGCTCATGAAGTTAATCAATAAAATTAAAAAGAGAGTATTCTAAACTGAAGGTGATTCTACTGAATAATAAAAAAACAAATTTTTTTCAAACAGATTTCAACTCTTATGATTTCTACTAGTTTCCACTGTGACAATTTCATTATATACAATTTTGTATGTCAACGGCATCAGCTTGTGATGTCAACCGGAACCGGACAAAAACTTATGGTTAAAAAACCGTGTTTGGATCTGAAAACTCACATACCTGAAAATTCAAGACTGATTAGGGGAAGGGCAAGTATTATGAAACTCACAACCAATCAATGTCATTGAAAAATACTACTAGTGGCTATGGCAGTGGCTAACAACTACTGCATCAACACAAATTTCATGTACATCAGTAAGTTTTATCTACTTTTTTCAAACTTTTAGAGCTGATTTCGTATAATACCATAATATATGAAAAATTATAAAAAATGAGAAATGAAAATTTTCCACCTTACCACTTTTATTCGTAACTGAAGTTACTGCTGTAACTTTAGTTACATTTGATGTAAAAGTTTGAGCGAAACTGCAGTAACTTTAGTTATGAATAAAAGTGGTAAAAAACATAGAAAATGTCCATTCTTCATACATCCATCAATTTATATGCAGAATTCTGTGAAAAAAATAATTTCAAAAGATCGATATGATTCTCTGTACCTCATACTGTATAAATAGGTTCAGATTAGACTAGGTAGATGTTATGTAGAAATTGGTGGGTGAAAATACCTAGAGAAGAGGCCTGTAGTTGTGGGGTAAGGCACAAGTGTATTTCTTATTCATTTTTTGTCAGAGAAGCCCGTTTATCCTTATCATTGAGAAAACATAAAACTATGAAGTGGAAATGATGTAATATAAAAAACAAAATCAACTGAAAATATCAAATAATAAATAATATTTAGAGTTTGATTCATAATTGTGACCATTCCGTGTGATAATATTTCAATAATCCAGGTTATTGACAAAATAGATGAACCATTTCCTGAATTTGTTATATATTCATTATATTCGAGGATATAATCAAAAAGCCATTTCGTCGCCTACTCCAATGCAAGATAAAAAAAATCATAAATCAATTTCTACCTGGATATCATTCAGTTCACATCATTCTGAAGAAGTAGGTGTGATATTATTTCAATGAAACAAAACATTTCCCGAAAGCTGTACTACCTCAACAAATCGTAAGGAAGTTCTGAATATACACTACTCTAAAAAATTAACGCACCACTTCAATGAATCAATTTCATTTGTAGTCAAAGGGGAATTGAAAGATGAAACATCTTTAAAGTTAACCTACATAGTGTTAGTAATTGTAGTACTGTATCAAGTCGGTAGTTGACGAAACATAGAAAAAAAAAGTGAAATTCAAACAAAATATTGTTGGAAAATAGTTGACGAAAATCTAGAGATAAGTGTGTTTACACCTCTAGCACGTATAACAACATCACATCGTCGCTCCAAATCTCAAATTATTTGCCTTATTTCATTCTGGTCCGGTCCTCTACAAACCTGTATCAGTCTATTATCCAGCTCCTAGGTTGTTTGGTTGGATCAGGTGCTCCCTCAATCGCCTACCAAAAATATCTCAGATATTTTTCTATTGGAGCTGAATCATGACTACGTATTGGCCATGCCATGGTGTTAATTTCAACCTCTTTGAGGTTATTTCTGACTATCGGTGCTCATCATCATAATGGCATAAGTGACTTCATACAACGATTCAGCAGCATAATATTTGCTGACGATACTACATCATATTCAGTTGAAGAATATCCAAATAGGTCGATGACTGGTTTTTGACAATCGGTGTCAAATTGAATAGTGAAGAGTCACAAATGAGTCAAGTATCACCGTCACATCTAATGTTTGTGGTATTGAATTACTGGGTATGACTTCAGGCATCACTCTCACCTAGGTGTATCATATTGAACAGTCAAATATTAGTTATGCTACACTTCTCCTTCGTCAAATGAAAAATGTTATCAGCTCTATCTAACACACTGAAAACAACATATATTTTTATATTTTATTTGGGAAGTTTCTCCACTTCTGGATATTTTCAATTCTACCATCAATTATTTTCATTTTCACAGTTCAGTTTCCAAATTTCTGCACCTTCGTACTTTTCTTAGGCATAATCGCCAACTCTTCCTTAGAGTTGTCCGTTTGGGAATAGATTGAGCTAAAATTTGTTATCTTCAACTTGGTGTAGTACCACTGAAGAGACCTGTGATGTATGGGAACAACTTCTAATGGATCGTAGAAACATTTGTTCATTGATATCATTCAGTCACCTGCTTGCAGTGGTAACTGTACAGAGGCACGGAAAGTGATGTTTTATTCGGTGATGCAATGAAACGCTTATCTTTGCTATTCTAAGTATGTTTTTTTTCGATCATATAGATGACGTTTCATAAGGGGAATCATTTCAGAACAGAATTGAATCGAAAGTTGCATTCATGAAACGTTTTTAGAGTCTGGTATCATCTTATCAAAAATAATTGCTATAGCATGGTTTTCAAAAAATAATAACCCTGCTCCATATTTACATTGAAAGAATCCACCCGAACCATTTAACCCTCAACTTTCCAGCACCACAGTATTGAATAGGTAATATTGCTCGAGAAAATGATTACATATCATTCATCAAAAATTGTCAACAGAATTGATTAATATGTTCCAAAATGTCAATAACAATTTATTAGTACGCGCTGAATATAGGTCAAGCAAACACTTTGTTTCGAATTCCCGTTTGATGGATTGAGTACACAAACTTCTCCATCAATAGAGATTACTATATAGGCCAGTTGTCAAAAGCAAATTGATTCGTGGTTGAGACATTCAGTTTTTAAATAAAAAATGGTAAATACGAATAGATCACGAGTATATGGATTGTAGTAATATTGAAGAATATCACTAAATGAGAATGTGCGATTGAAAGTTCAGTCCAACAATGCATCATTAGTTCAGTCAAGGGCTTTCCACTATATAAAAGCTATTTTCCGTGTTTTTTGGCCGTAGTCTACAGATTTTTATGCCTCAGGTTTCACCTACTACTGCGGCAGACATAATTGAAGGCGATGTGGTCGCAGTGCCCAAGTTGGTGTTCAGGCTGCAGTTTCCGTCGTTTCGACCGCATTAACTACGATGCTCGTATTTGACTCTGATTTTGTATTATCATTAGTGGGCCTGGCTTGGATTTTCATACTCATACTCGTTTTCAACTCCAAAAAGGAGTTGAAAACGAGTATCTTTAACCCGAAACTTCGAAAAGTACGTGAAAGTGAATATGAAATTTCATATCAATAATTTTTTATATGATAAGTTTTGCAGCATTTTTGAGAAAACAAAACGGATATTTGAAGTACAAAATGAATAGAAAAAAGTGATTTCTGTGTAATTCAATAATTGTATATTCAAAGTACCTGCTTTGGATGGGATTTTCTCTAATTTTGACTAAATAAATATTCCTGTGCATGATCTTTGTAAACAGTTTACTTTGTACTTGATTGCTTTCTCTCATTCTTTGGAAGTTCTTCATATATTTGTGTGAAGATGGAAAAGGGAATGGCTATTTTTTTTCTCGAATGGAGAAATTTGTTACTTCGAAGAATAAAAAAATCCTTGTTTGAAGTGAAAGGGTTGTATTTTCAGGAAAGGTTGATTCTTGAAAGAGAAATTTTTTGGTTTTTCACTTCTCCATCTTGATTCAAAAAAATAGGAATATCTTTCAAAGGAAGAAAGATAATAATCGATTTCAAAAAAATCACTGTATAGAAAGATGTGTAGATCATGCAATGAAGTAACTCTCAGACACAAACTGGAAAAAAGCCTTCTTGAAACAGCTAATTTCATATAAACATTGAATTACACGAAAGAAAAATACTTTTCGAAATAAATACTTTTATGTGGACACAAAAAACAATTTTCTCCACTCAGTTTGTATTCCAAACATCCATTATGGAATTGGATCAGACACCACTCACAGAATTCCTACACAATATACTGAATGAGAAAGATAACATTTTTATTTCATGAAACACCTCCAGTTTGCGTCTGAGAGTTACTTCTTTGCATGATCTACATATCATTCTATAGAGTTACTTTTTCGAAATTGATTGCTTCCTTCCTTTCTTTGTGAGATTTCCTCATTTTTTTGTATCAAAATGGAGACGTAGAAAGCCAAAAATTTTCTTTCCAAAAAAAAACTATATTGAAAGGGGCATCCTCTTAAATGATGGTATACCAAATTTCATAAAAAAATATTCAATATTGATAGTTTTGTGGTCGAATTGAAGAAGTTTCTATCATGAACTAATTCATAAAGAAACGTATTTGATGAACTGAAAAGTGGGGTTGAGAAGAATATTTTCTGTCTTGTTTACACAACAGAAAATGAACTTTGCCCTTCATTTCCATATATAAACCTTGATTTTTGATATTGATTGTATTCTTTCGAATGTGGAAATGATAAAGACGATTATTATTATTATTATCAAGTAATCGTTGTGGCAAACTGAAATAAACGAATGAACATATTCATTCTGATCAATTGTTCTTTGGACAAATTGAACAATTGAAAAATAATATTCAACATAATATTGTAGACAGAAACAGAAATGAACGTTCATTCATGATATTCAATATAACTTTTCTCAGTTGTCTGTTGTAAATTCTGCACAAGCTTCAGATATTCTGATCCGTAGTTATTCTACTGACTGTGGTCTGGACTTACAAACTTTCTGCTTCGCAGTGTCAGGTCAATTGATCTTGGCGGCCACTCAGTGTAAGAATTATTTGGACCTATCCATCGATTTCCATAATTATTATTCACCCATTTTCTAACTATAACTGCATTATAAATACAGAAGACCCATCGAATTCAAACTTCAAATTCAGGCGATCCTGCATTGGCAAGTTATGTATTGCGTCCCAGAACTCATTCCTCAAAGAGTCTAAAAATATAATTCCATTCAGATTACTTTTGAAGAAAAACAGATCAATAATCTTATCATGGATTATTCCACACCACATATTAGTTTCATGGAAATATTTTTTTTGCATTTATAACCAAATTGGGATTATCCGCAAACCAATACTTTGAAATTTGGGAAGAGACTACTTCATTTCTAGAAAACTTAGCTTCGTCACTGAACAAAATTATTTTGAAGAAGTTTATATCATTCAAATATTCTCTTTTAGCCCACAAAAAAATTTTTAACCTCTTCTATGTTTTTTACCACTTTTGTTCGTAACTAAAGTTACTGCAATTCCATCCTATAAGGACATTTTCAAACTTTTACAATAAACTATAAAAGAATGATTACATCAACCCTTATATAGTACTAATCTAGGTAATCACCGAGGTACATGAATTATTTCTACCTGGGACAATGTGGGTACGCTAATTCAAAAACCGGTGAGTGAACTAGATCAATTTGATTTAAATAGATTGCACCCGCATTTTTTATGCTTATGAATTTCGAAGGATTCCAAATAACTGAGTTTTCAATCTTTGCTTGCATAGTGCAAAATTTCCGTATCGTTTAGATTCGAAAACTTGTGGTTGCATTCCAAGGAATGATTCGAAAATGTTGCATCATTTTTACCTAGTCTGAAAGACCTTTCATAATCAGCACATACTGTTTTGAGAAATTTCGACCACATTGTCCCACATAAACACTATTACACTCGGGACACAAGCTTATAAACTCCAGATTTATCCATTTTTTCCACTCTATCTTTGGCATTGAAAAGGAAATTAGATAGCCTGACATGTAGTCTGAATGCTACTTCCACATTGTTCTTCCTGAAAAAACCCGCAATTATATTTGTTCTTTTCCAAAATATGTTAGAGTTACAAATTACTTCATTTCTGACTGCTTGACCTGGGGGTATATTAATCTGTAAGTGAATTTACAGCTTTGTTTTCTGACTAACTTCTAGTTTGTGTTTGCGTCGAAACTATTATTATGTCCTATCTGTATTACTATTTTAATTTCCTCATTTAGATTGCTAGCAGACAAAGATAGCGAGAATGCTCTGTGCAACATCGAATTGTAGGCTGCTAATTTATGACTGTCGGGATGAAAAGAATCACTTGGGATTGTAATGTCGGTATAGCTCGGTTTTCTGAATACATTATTCTCTCTATCCAATAATAAAGTATTGCGCCCTCGTTTTTTCCATACAAAATTCAAATGTTTCAATACTTTATGGAATGTCGACCGCTCAAAACTTGGCAATAAAACATCTTCATTTATTTCTGTGAGTACTTTGTCTATCGTGGATAT
>WOGR01009370.1:0-11377 GCA_015342045.1 Leptinotarsa lineolata | reverse complement strand
ATCAAAAAATAATTTTTTATTGCACATCTACAATATAAAATGAACCTACACACAAAGTTTCAGCCTCAGAAAATATAGCGGTATATACGAAGAAACAGTGATGAAAATGTAATTTCCATATGTGAACGCGCCTCTTTTGTCCCCAGTGGAGGCGCCCCAGTTGAAATAATTGAAAACCCTTCTTCAGATCTGAGAGGCATCTTCCTACCAAACTTTAGCTTCCTAGGTACGGAGAAACAGAGAATAATGATTTGTCAATTGAGTGACTCTTGCATTTATAAGTATACATAAAAGATATCACATGATGTAGACAGCTGGTTTGCAGTACTACACATTTCAACAATAAATTGGTTTGAGCTTTTTCACAAAAAAGATATTAATATTACTAGAAATCGAGTTTGATACAATTAGGTCTATTACAGAAAGTAATTCCAGATAATCAAGTATTCTACCTTATGTCTGAGTTTTGTCTTTGTTGTTTTCATTAAATTCGCCTCAATTATCATTTGTCCGGCAAGCCACGTCCTTTAAAAAAACGAACGATGTTATTGGTGGGTTCAACGCTTATTATTGTTTTTCAAAGTGGGATGCACCTGATGAATGGCTAATGATTGTCACGTTCTGAAAATTCATTGAATTCACTGGAGTTTTTTCCTTTCCAACACCAAACCGTTATTTTCAACACCTTGACACGTGTTTCGATCACCAAGTGATCATCTTCAAGAGGAAGATTTCCATCACTCACCTGCGTAACAGTGTTGCCAATCTACTGGTCAGTAATTCTGATAACTGAAATATTATTTTATTTCAACAGGTTATATAGTAGACTATTTGGAATTGGCCCATTATCGTTATTCATAATATTGTTATGTTTACCCATTTCTGAGCTCTCATAGGCATCTAGATGCCTGTTTTGATAACTTGTCTGACTAATTTTAGTGATTTTGCTGCAACATGAGATGGACGACTGCTGACTTTTCTGTTCTTTCATATTTTAGGTGTACTAAGTCTTCTTCATCTTTGATTTCAATAGATCTTCTAGTCTGTCTACAATATTTTGCATCGCAGTCCTCACATTTGATTTTGTGAATTCCAGACTTTTCCGAATTCTTGACTTTGTTTTTTGGACACTACAATGTATGACTTGACTAACACTTGTCGAGGTGTTAAAAATAACGGTTTGGTGTTTGGAAAAAAATTCCAGTGAGATTCATTACTAGACCAAAGACTCCAAACAGTGTATCCAAATATTGAATCATTCTCCATTTCAGTGGTGAATTTTACTGATGTGATAATGGAAATACCAAATTCGTTCAAGTACCTACCTGGACCAGAAAAATAAACTGAAATATCATCTACGTATTTGTACCAGTATAAGAAACTGTTTCTCTATGTTGTTTATATAGCTACTAGTGATTCATTATAAATTGAATGGGCAATTGATCTCGTAGGGATGAGTATTTTTTCAGATTAGAATGTCAGCTAATCTTGGGTCTGCTGTAAATTATTCCGCAAAAGGGGCAACTCTCGTCTACAGTAAATGACCTAGAAAATGGAAACTAATATAATAAATCTAACATCCCTCCCACTTTCTCCGAGACAATCAAATGTTTCTATTGCAAAACATGGTAGCTAACCTCAATTCAGCAGCGGTTCGCCATTATTTCTGCAATCGCCAGTCACACTGGCAACTTGGAACATTTATTGTTCCACTAAAACAGGCTGAACCCTTGAAAACTTTATAATAAGCAATCTAGCAAGCCACGAAAACTACGGTAGTTATTTACCAAGTCTCTTGTGCCTCCGGAGACATGTTTTTAATCTCTTTTATATCTGACACTGCACAGTTTGCTAATTTAAATTCGTTCAGATTTATGGCTGTCTGTTTTCATATCTCATCCCGAAATATAGTGTGGATTTTTATTACTATGTATAAGCTTTCTGTAAACAAGTTGGAACGCTCAATAGCATTATCAATATCGAGAGTAACTCCTACATGAGTAGTTTTTTCTGGATTTCTACAGAGTGGGCCAAATTGGACATATTTCAAGGAAACTCTCGTTTTCAAACTAAATAGATGAAAATTGATGACTGTGTCTCATGGTCAAATTTTATGACAAAATTGGTGTATATTCCTGAATATTTCAATAGAGCTTAAAATTACCTTTCCCAAAATGTAGCACACTTGATGTTTTGCTAGAGCCATCTTTGAAATACAGAGCTTATAGGTTTTTCATGTGCAGTAGACTTTGGACGATTGGGTGATAAAACAGAATGCAAATCTTTACCGGTAGCTGTCAAATTTTGATTTTAGCAGTGAAGGCGTTCTCCAATTAGTGCTTTTGTTCAATTTTCAAACACATTCGCGATGAAGTATGAGAACCATGAAAAATGTGTGTATTAAAGAAACCGGTGAAAATGCAGAAGCAGCAAGCGATTTGTATCACGAGAGGTACACAAAGAAAAGACAACCTTTCAGAGACATTTTCACATTTTCGCAAGATGGCGACACAACATAATTGATGGTGGTCTATTTGAGAAAAAAAAAACCAAAATTATATCAATCAAATTAGGAGAATTTCCTCATACTCGAGCACAACAAAATTCTCATTTTATTGTGGAGCAGAGAAGTCGAAGAAGATTTGAATTGAGTGTGTTGAAAGGTGTTTTTAAGGGTTGAATTATGATAGCACTCTCACATCTCAGAGGTATTCAGAAATTTTAAGGCAAAATATTGAAGCCCTTGTCAATGAATTGACACTAACGGAGCTCAGAAAAATATATCACCAATAAGACGGGGCTTGCCTCACAACACTGCAATTGTCACCCATTTTTCGGCTGCATATTTTGGTGATCATTGGATAGTCAATCAAGGACCCGACCGATGGTAGGCCAGGTCACCGGACCTAACGCCTATCGACTTCAACCTCTGGAAAGGTTGGAAGATCTATTGATGGATGTAGCCGTTACTCAACAGATCTAGGTCCGAGCGACTTCTTTTAATTTCCTCGTCAAAGAATTGCATCTTTGTGAAAAATTGATTTGAAGAGAAGACGCTGAGTGAGTACTGTCTGACCTGGTTACAGAGATAAGAGCAACGCTGAGAAAAGTGTGTAGAGTTGAAAGGATACTATGTTCAAAAATGAAAAGAAAAACTGAAAAAAATGTTGTGTACTATCGTGTACTATATATAGTCACGATACACCCACATTACAATAAAGTGGCAGCAATATTCCACTTCAGAAAGCAATTTTCAAAAAGAACTGCATTTCATCAAACAAATTACTGTCAACAGTATCATTGGCATAACTTCAAAAAACTACAAAATCCAGCCATTTATCCCATTTCGAAAAACGATAGTGAGCGTCATAGCATACTGACATGCTCTGGTGAACCTACCAATAACATCGCTAGTTTTCTGAAAATTAAAAACTGAGACGTGTCTCACAGAAAAAATGATTATTTGAACCAATTCATTAAAAACAATAAAGACCAAACTTAAGTGTTGGATTATTGAGTTGACGAACTTTTATATTGGCCAAACGAAAAGAACCTTCTCTTCAAGAATAAAAGATCATAGAAGTAGTTTTTGTTTGAGAAGGCTAATTCCATTCTGATGAATTTTATTTCTGAATCTGGATTGCAATTCATTCAATGACAATAGTGATAATATTCATTTACGAAATGAAAGATACTGATATGATTCATAAAATAGCAGGATAACAAACAGAAGCATCACAAAAGAAATATTTTCGAAAAATGTTTCTGGTGCGTAATTTCGCTTGGTACAAAGTTTAAACATGAATAAATACACAATACATAGATAAAAAAACTAATAAAATGAATGAATACGTTACAATATATGAATATGACAACGAACAATATGAATGAAAAATATAATTAACATGAAGATTTTAATACAAAAAAGTAAAAGGCATGACTGAGGTAAACACAGAACGACTTTCAATAGTGCACTTATCACACTTCTCGAGTTGTTGTTAATGAAGTCTTTCAGCCATTTTTTGAACATTTGAACATCTCCCTTGATATGATTATAGCATTTTGGTGCAAGGTAAGCAAACTTTCCTAATGTTGTAGTTTTGGTAATAAAAGGAAGTGTATTATAGTTTTTGATGTAGAACATCTGTAGCCGCAGGTAAACTTGCTGGCGTGGTGACGAGTCGCCATGCTCAAGCGACTGTGCGATTCTATTTCCACTGGTTCGAAGTTACGATATCCCTCTCGCAATACTGAGTTCGAATACTTATAGTGCATACAGTTGTGTTCACTGCAGTATACATAACCTGTGTTTCACTAAATGAATCATTTTTAAAAATAAATATGTCCAACAGTGATAATTCAGAAAGTGAGAGTGAGCAGCCTCCTGCAAAGCAAGCAAAATTACACTTTGACATACTATCAAGTTCTCAGTTATATTGTCATATTTAATAATCAAAATATACATTTGACTGTGCATTAAGACCGCACATATTTGGTCTGTGTTAAGGGTCAGTGAATGTAGAATCTACTCTCTTGGTAGATTGAATATTACTTCCATAGCATTCAATATTTCTGAGTCAACTATTGATTACTTTTAATTTCATTCTTATGAAAAATAATACACTGAAACACTTGCGTGAAGAATACATTTTATAAAGACTGACAAAATTGTAGCGAGTAGCGCACGAATATTTTTCTCATTTGTCATTGACGGAAACATCAAAAAATTAATTATTTGATTGATTTTGAACGATGGTGAAATTGATATCGAAACATTCATTATCGATATGTATAATTCATTATCTTCAGTAATACATTGAAATAACTAGCTGAGATTATTGATTTAACTAGTATATTTCAATTACATATTTCTTGAGATAATTTCAGTACCCAACAATCATCAAAGGGTTCACAAAATATTACTAATGAGTTCAATAAGCTACCACAAGACATCAAGGAATCTAATACCAGTCATGTATCCCAGAACGAGTATCAGTAAACATATCCTATCACTATGAATCAAGTCACTATAAATCTCCAGAATGTATTTCAACATACTCAATTCCGTTCACTAGAGTTTATATACTTCATATAATTTTATTTTCAGTATTTCCTACCTATTCACCAAACTCAAACAGATGATTGTTCCGAATTTTTGAGGTTATTGTTAAATACTCTTCCTGAGCAGGAAAATAGCAAAATCAATACTCCTGACCGCTGTGGATTAAATGATTCCGTGCAGTATATCTCGTCTTGTGTTTGTGAATTATTTTACTGGAAAGATCCTCACCAGTTTACTTTGTAGTACATGTTCAAGAGTGACGTTCCAGAAACTGACTATTATAAGACAACAACTATAGCTGATGATCTTCAAACATGACTCAACCTCTGACAGAAGCACCAAACTCCCACAAAGGTTCAGAATAGATGAACACTTCAATCTAGCAGACCACTATTATAATCTCCATGCAGTCATTGTTCACTGTGGTTCTGGCGTTGAATCTGGTCATTATTACGCTTTGGTCAAAGACGAAACGGACTGGTTTGAGTTTGACAATAGACAGGTCACAAAATTTTTTGGCGATATCTTGAATTTATTGGAGCTTCTGGAGACACCCTACATTCTATTTTATGAACAGGAGGACTTCGATAGATTGAAATCTTCAGATGATGTGGTGATGCAGGTGTTTCCGGACTTTTCTTACAGCTGAAAAAGTAAATGCGCCACTGGAAAGAATCAAGTCACCTCGGAGCGCCAATTAATTTTTTTGTTGTTTCAAAATTCCATCTGTAACGTATTTTTAATAATTCTAAACGATTTTAAAATACTAGGGTAGCGCCGCGAAAGAACACTCTGTAGGTGTATTAAGTATCCTGACACATGCCAATTCATTTACTTCGTTCCATGATTAGAATGAACGATTTCAATTGTGGCCTGGGTCTGCGAATCTTATGGAAAAAAAGTTGCTACGGAAAAACCGTATCGTATGTTTCGGTCGATGGAACAGTGACTGTGTGGATTTTGGATAGATTGGATGAAAAGTGCCTATTACGTATCGTTATTAACGGATTTTCCACTAATTCATTCCGAATCAGCGAATTCCATTTTGGGTTATAGTATTTTTTGAATATCGCCGGATTTTCTTCAATAATAGAGGATAAATCTATGATAAATTAGTATTCAACGTCTCAGGGTTGGGTCGGGTTTTTGCACTTGAGGTGAGTTGTCGAAAACTATATTCCATTTTGTCTCGATCAGACCGAAAACACTTTCAATGGCTTTTAAGGCGTTTTCCGATACCGTTTCGACTTGTATTTCCAATTCTCCCGAGAAATAGGAGTTTTTGGTAGTCTTTGAGTTGATAAGAGGGTCAGATACCATTTTTTTGAAAGTAGAAAGAACGAGTTCTATTTATCTCGGATCCAACCTAAGATAGCTGATACAGGAACTGATGAATTCTTACTCTATCTCGTAGATCGTCCTCATAAGAACATAGTGATAAGTACCACCCAGTGGATGTTTTTTTTTCTATTGTGCGCACATAAGGAAGTTTTTTGCTTTGTATGCAAGTTGAGTTTTTTTTCCATCAAAGCCTTCTAGAATTTATATATTTGTTGTTGAGCTTGATTTAGTTTTGATAAGTAAGTGCGTTCTAAGATAAAGACTGATTTTTTAAAGACTTCATTCTAGAACCATTCTCTCGAGAGTTTCCTCTGCCTTTACCTCTAACTTTTGTCTAACTTCTATGATAATATATGAACTGCTATCATAGAGACATATTTACACCATTCACCTATTTTTTTATTTCAACTAACATAAAGTTTGGCAAGTAAGCCAATTGGATTCAGTGATTTCAGCTTTAAGAGAGGTGTATGTTTTATACTGTTTTAAATCACTTGGCGCCCTCTCATGAATTTTATTGTCTAATGATAATAATAATAAGACCCAGACCCAACTCCAATGAGATATTAGTCGGCGCATACACCAAAACTGTTCTATCGCTCACTAAGAAAAGCCAAAAAATGGCGCTCACCTTTGGGGGCCTGATTTTAGAGTTCTGTATAGAATTGATTTCTGGTGAATTTTATTATGTTAGTTGAATTGTTGAAATATTTCATGACTAGTATTTGAGCTAATTTGTGATTTTTGGAAACTGTTTATGATATATCAAACGTATTTTGCATTTAAAAAAAAACACTTGGCTCATTTCAAATTTTTTTTGGAGTTTCTATCAGTCTTCAGCTTGTTTTTGTCTACAAAGCATTTTTACTCATCACGAATCTGGGTAATAGTAATAATATATAGTAAAATTCAAGGGCATTCACATTTTATATTGGTTTATGGTTATAGTTATATTCATATTGTTCAATATTCACTTCACATAATGGATCCTTATCGTTTGGCTAGAGATCAATTGATTTGCGAACTCAAGGTTATACTGTTCAATATTCAGTTCACATAATGGATCCTTATCGTTTGGCTAGAGATTAATTGATTTGCGAACTCAAGGTTAGGGGTTTTGTGAATACTAAGGCTCTTACGGTTGAATTTATGAGAAAAAAAATTGAAAGAGAACCTGAACAATGGAACTTGGGGAGAATTGGTCACTGTTGAGAATTTGACTTTAGATCCTGTTTCTGAAGTATATTGTTGTAATAGAAAGGTTGTCAATTTATTGAAATATTTTAAGGGTAAAAATTATTCAGTTGGAAGCACAGAACATAAATATGTCAATACAAAGTTACTTCACGTGTACGGCAGGTTCACGAGATTAACTAATGTAGGAGGAACCAATGATACAATTAAAAGTTCTATTACTAATTTGTTCGAACAATTGAATGAGTTAGAAACAAAATTAGAGGATGAAATTTCCATCAGCAAACCTCAGGGTGATAGTACTACTAGACAAAATAATGATGATAACTTAGTGATCACGGCATTACCATCAACTAGTTCAAGAGCATACTACTAACAGAGCATATGTTCCGGTACACAAATGGGGGATTAGTTTAGTGGAAATCCATGAGATTCTTCAGGATAGGAGTGAATGCTTTTCTTGAGAGGGTGGAAGAATACAAGATATCACGAGGAGTGTCGGATGAGGAACTGAATTATTCTTTGACAGATCTACTCAATGGGGACGCATTAATTTGGTATCGTTTAGTGAAAGATAATGTTAAATCTTGGTGTGATTTTGTTAAACTTCTGAAAGAAGAACTTTCGCCTTTTATTTTTGAAAGAGATCTTAAAGAAGAGATTCGTAATAATATACAGGGATCTATGGAAGAGATTGGTACTTATTTTGCTCGAATGATGAATTTATTCAAGAGATTGCCACATTCTCCACCAGCATCGGAAAAATTGGAAACTCTGCATCAAAATATATATTTTCATTATATTCACGGTTTAGGTTCACGTTTTCACGATATTATTTTTGTTGATTCTTTATAACAAAAGTGTAAGAAATTAGAAAAAATTAAACACTTAGCCGAAAGTCGTCCTGTAGTCAATCGAAGGTTAAGTGTCCTTGAAACCGATTTGGCCGGTCTTAGTTCAAGATCATTGCTTTTCATAAATGATATTTTCAGTACAAATGTTGCCAAATTGACGTGTTGGAATTGCGTTCGCGGAAATTTTGCTTTCGCTGCGGAAAATCAAATTTAACTAAGTTTCAATGTAGTTGTAATCCTCGGGGAAACAGCTCAGGAGGTCATTAAGTATCCGGTCTTCCTGGACCTCCTCATCAAATAACCGGTCAACGATTCTTGGGGGGGCATGGTTGAATTTTGTAAGTGTTCGGTATCAGGAAAGTAAAATTGGAGCAATATTTTGTACATATAAATATTATCCCCATCCTTATATTGATGTAAAGATTCATGCAATCAATTTTCATGGCCTTCTAGATACAGGGGCAGCGCAAACTATTATAGGTAGCAAAGGGTGGCCTAAATTGTTCAAGTAAGGCAATATTTTTAGTTCGGAAAAAAATAATTCTGAAGTTGGGGTTGCAAATGGGAACGAATGTGAAGTTTTTGGGTCTGTTTTACTCTCAATAGAATTAGAAGGTGGAGTTAGAGTTATTAGGGCTTGAGTCGTAGAGAATATTGAGGACGATATCATTTTAGGAATAGATTTCTGTAAGCAGATGGACATTGTCAGTTCTTTTTCAATCAATTCGTGGGAATTTGGGAATAATGGAAATCTGGTAGGTGTATGTTTGGTTGGAGTGGAGGACAGGTTTGACTTGAAGAAGCTAGTTGACGATTTTTTCAGTAAAATGAAAAGTTATTTGGGCTGTGCCAAAGGAGTTTGTCATGTGATAGATACACTGGATGCTCTACCTATGAAGCAGCGATATTATCCAGTTTCTCCGTATAATATTCAGGAATTGATGAATAAGGAGGTTGATAAATTGTTACAGCTTGGGGTTTTGAGCCTTCAAAGTGTGCTTGGTCTAATACAGTGGTGATGGTGGAAAAACCGAACAATGAATATCGTTTTTGCATAGATTTTAGAAAGGTCAATCAAGTATTAGAGAAAGATACTTATTCACTTCCGTATAATCAATAGTATACTCGATAAATTACAAGATGCCAGAGTTTTGGGTTCAATTGATCTGAACAGTGCATATCATCACATCTTGTTGAATTCTTCCAGTAAAGAAAAAACTGCATTCACAGTTCCATTTCAATAGAATGTCTCTTGAGCTTCATAACGCTCCTGCAACTATGCAACGTTTTGTTGACACTATTTTTGGGGCCGAATTGGAAAACTCTGCTTTTGTTTATATGGATGATATCATCGTAGCTACCAAGAATTTCTCGTCACATCTTGAAGTGTTACGAAAAGTATTTGAAAAACTTTTGGGAGCTGGGTTAACATTCAACAAAAACGAATGTAAATTTGTGAAGAGTCATTTGAAATTTTTGAGATATCTGGTCGACGAACATCCGCAGAAAGTTGATTCGATGCTGAACTATTCAACTCCAAAGACAGTCAAAGGGGTTCATCGATTTATTGAAATGGTCAGTTGGTACAGGCGGTTCATTCCAAATTTTACTTCTCTAGTATCGCCCCTCAGTCAACTGACTCGTAAACACCAAAAATTTGTCTGATCTGATGAAGCCGATTCTGCTTTCATGGGAATTAAGGAGATGCTGATTTTGACTCCGATACTGAGTTGTCCGGATTTTTCCAAGGAATTCATTTTGCTGTGTGACGCTTCACAGGTGGGAATAGGTTGCGATTTGACACAGAATTTAGAGGACGGTGAACATGTGATTGCTTATGCCAGCAGAGCCTTGACTTCTCAAGAATCCAAATTTTCAACCAAGGAACTGGAATGTTTAGCAGTCTTATGGGGAATTCAGAAGCACCGTTGTTATGTTGGAGGAGTTGAATTCGAGGTCATTACGGATCACTTTTCACTTCTATGGCTCCATAGACTTCAAAATCCTTCAGGTCGTCTAGCTAGGTGGTCCCTCCAATAACATAATTTCGACTTCGAAATAATTCATCGTAAAGGTAAATTGAACGTGGTACCAGATGCCTTATCAAGAACGTTAGCGTGTATTGAGGTTACTGAAGATAATTATGACCCATGGTATGAACAACTTCTAGAGAAAATCCGTTCCATGCCGGAAAAATATGCTGAGTGGTGTGAACGTGAGGGAAAACTGTACAAACTGGTGAAGTCTACCCTTTCTTCTGATCCTGACCATGATTGGAAATTACTGGAACCCAAATCTGTTCGAAAAATAGTTTTCATGGAATGTCATTATGCTCCAACTTCAGACTGATTTTTATAGACTTTATTCTAAAATCGTTCTCTCGAGAGTTTTTTTTGCCTTTATCTCTAACTTTTGTCTAACTTGTATGATAATATATGAATTGCTATTAAAGAGACATATTTATACCATTCACCTATTTTTATTTCAACTAACATAAAGTTTGTCAAGTAAGCCAATTGGGTTTAGTGATTTCAGCTTTAAGAGAGGTGTATGTTTCGTCCTGTTTTAGATCACTTGGCGCCCTCTCCATGCATTTTCTTGTCTAATAATAATAATAAGACCCACACCCAACTCCACTGAGATATTAGTCGGCGCATACATCAAAACTGTTCTATCGCTTACTAAGAAATGCCATAAATTACGTAACACATCGTAATCTGTGTTACTTTTTGAGTTGAATTCAATTTCTTGTTATGAAGAAGAGTAACTGTTTCAGGTATAAGACCTGTGATTCAGAATGAAGTCGTTAAGGAGGATAACTGGGGATTTTGAAGTATATGAGCTTCATGAATTTCTTGCTTGTCAAGTTCCACTTGAATTATTTGAGATACCTGCAAGATGAAGTCAATATGTTCGAAATCGCCAA
>WOGR01009369.1:0-11377 GCA_015342045.1 Leptinotarsa lineolata | reverse complement strand
AGTTAAATATTCAATCTGTGATTGAAAAACGCTAAGTCTTTTGCTCCACCACGCACCACGGGTGAAACGTATGGCATCCTTTCCATCGATTTTCGTCAGCGAGAATGTCGAATTTTTTTCCTATGTGCGTAATGTACTATATCGTTTAATACTCTGTTTCAATTTTATCACAAGTTCAATTCATTGTCGTGAAGAATTTCTTCCTCTGACACAAAACCAACTTTATGTAACCTGCGATTACGATCTTCGTAGCTGTTTTTATCCCCTTGTGGTTGCGAAGTTACGAATTATCATTTTTCCTAATCTCCAATCCACAAACCAATAACTCCATAACCAATTACCCAAATTCAGAGCAGTAAAGGTCGTTTTATTGAGAGTCGAAATATCTTTCAAGCGAAGGTTCACAAGACCCCATTTCCCAGTTAAGTGGATAGTGATGTTACACCATTGCCTTTTTTCATCAGAAAGTACTGAAAATGATTTCTAATTAGACAAATTGTGATCGACTTTGATATTTTTCCTGTTCAAAATTTAAGAGGAGGGGACTATTTACGTCCACATTGTATATTTGTCTGATTTTTTATTTTCTTTAACCAGCTAGCTCCTTATGAATGACAGCACTCAGAAGTTAAAACTGGTGCTAGCTGAAGATTAACGGGGTCTTGCCTTTCAAGCAATATCTTCCATCGCCAGCTGAAATGCTTAATGGGAGAAAATTCAGAGGAAATGTACCCCAAAGTAGAAGTACATTGAAACCCCTGTTTGATACTAGCAAAACTTTAGAAGTTGTAAATAGACAACTGTTGACAGAAGCAGCAAGCTACAACAAGAGTAAAAAGCCCCTTAGCCAACTGCAAGAATCCCAACAAGTATTTATTTCGAATCGCCTTGTACACCAAGTACTATCAGCATGCCAACCATAGAAAAGTAACTTCTAGAGGCCGGGTCATAAAAACGCCAGTGAAGTTTAAAGACTTTTTGTAAATTACTTGTAAATGTAGTCGATGGGATGAGGTTACGGAATTATACGCGTATTCACAATGTAACGATATATTAACGTCTTTTCTACTTCAAATCACAAACGATAATGAATTCATACTACTTTTTCTACCCTATAACAACGTAATCGGCACTGTCCCAGTCATCCCAGTGACTAATGCTTAGATAATATATGTCACGCTACTCCGTCACTATTTTCACAAGCGGGTACTCCACGGCGATCCTGACTCGTTGTCCCCAAGAACCCAATGTGTATGGGCACCTGTAAAAAAAAAGGAAAAAATATTTAATTACTGATATACCATCCACATTTGATTTCGCCATCAAGGGCTCATTTTACCATCAAGGGCTCGTTCTGCCATCGAGGGTTCATTCTGCCATCAAGGGCTCGTTTTGTCATCGAGGGCTCATTCTACCATCGAGGGCTCGTTTTGTCATCGAGGGCTCATTCTACCATCGAGGGCTCGTTTTGTCATCGAGGGCTCATTCTACCATCAAATTTTTCATTTTGCCATCGAAGGCTCATACTGGTTTCTTTACCATAACGTTTTTGAAATCTGAAAGACTTCATGTGTTCTGCTGCCACCACACCTTCGTATGGTCGGTTAGCTTTGCTGATGAGTAAATCCTCCTTTTCGATTTTCGATGATACGATTTTCTGAAATATCCACTCCCTCAGACGGCCTGTAAAAATATGGCGTGATGTTTTTCTTGTCGATTCGGCCATCAGAAATAACATATCTCAATCTTGTAGGTGTACAAATTCAATTTTAGATGATACGATTTTTTGAAGTTTCCACCCCATTTCCACCCCCTCAGACGGCCTGTTAAACTATGATGTAATGTTTTCTTGTCGATTTGGCCATCAGGGATAACATATGTCAATCTTGTAGGTGTACAAATCCAATTTTCGATGATACGATTTTCTGAAATTTTCATCCCCTCAGACGCCCTGCAAAATTATGGCGTGATGTTTTTCTTGCCTATTCGGTCATCAGAAATAACATATATCAGTTTGATAGATGTACAAAGTCGATTTTTCATGTTGAGAATTTTTGAAAATATTTCCACCCCATTTTCACCCCCTCAAACGGCCTGAAAAACTAGGACATGACGTTTTTTTGTCGATTCGGTCATCAGGAGTATCATATCTCAATCTTGTAGGTGTACAAATTCAATTTTCGATTATACGATTTTTTGAAATTTCACCCCATTTCCACCCCCTCAGACGGCCTGCAAAACTATGGTGTTGTGTTTTTCTTGTCGATTTGGTTATCAGGAATAACATATATCAGGTTGATAGGTATACAAAATCAATTTTTCATATTACGAATTTTATAAGTATTTCCACCCAGACGGCTTAAAAGCTAGAGCAGTTCTTTTTTTTCACTAAGTCAACAAGTACACCTACCATTTGTCATATTGACAAATGGTAGGTGTACAAAGTCGTTAAATGAAAAAGATAATAGTTCAATATTTTTTTCTCAGTGTACTCTGTGGATGTGAATAACTTCACACCGATGCATTTTATGAGGTTTTTCATTGGCAAATACTTGAAATTCTCTGAGTGCAGCAGTTCTTTTTGAACTTTAGGCAAAGTATGTATAAACGTCTCTTGCAAATTGTTCCACAGTGCCAGGAAGCTTCTTGGCAGCTGCCGAAGAACATAAATGTAGAGAATGACAGGAACATCGCTGAACAAAGACATTTGGTTGGCACTCCCTCTTCACTCTAGATTGGACTCCTTTCAAGTTGCCCATCATGACACTGACATTGTCAGAAGCGAAGCCAATAATATTATTGTAAGGAATATCATTGTCATCAAACATTGTTTTCAAAACATTAAAACTTCTTTCAGCTGTTCCACTCTGTCTGAATTAAATCTGAGAATCTATCATAGACAGATTCATTTTCCAGTATCTCACAACAATTACTAGACACTTTTTCATGCTTATATCTGTAGTTTCATCGATGATAATTGAAAAATGAATTCTCCTCAGATCATTTACTATCTCATTTTTGAAATTTGGCCCTAAATGTCCGACGATTGATTGGGTAGTTTTCTTTCTTTTCAATTTGATTTCTTTGGCAATTTTAGAATCAACATATGCACTTTTGCAAAAATCTGGAAAAGTATTCATTAGTGATTAGGATAAATCATGTTCACATATAACAAAATTCCAGTCATCACTCGAAGACGATTGTAGATACTAACAATCGAAACGTCGTGAAGTAACGTGGTTGGAAATCACTTAACTTTCAATTATATTGATTTATTTTTATTTTATTCATTCAATTTTTTTTCACTCATATTTTATTTCACTGTGAGTTCTTTTCAAGTTTTTTGCTTAATATATTTGCCATTTTTAGCTATTCTTTTAAATTTCAATTTTATTGTTTATTTCAGGGATTTCAAATCATTTTATATATTAATAGACAATGGAAGTCCGAACTGATGAAATTCAACAAAATTTCAATTCAACTTCTCTAATCAATTGTAACTTTGTTTCTTTCACTGAGTTTGGTAATATTTTGTCTATTTGCGCTGTGATTCTTACCACATGCTCATTTTTTGTATCATTATTCAAATGCCTAATCATGTGATATTTTCCTCCAAATATTTTTTTGATAAATTTTACAAAAAGAGGATTTTTCAGATTTCTCGAGGAATGTAAATTCATCTCCGGATGATTGCGGATTGAGAATTAACATTTTTCGCTTTCTTTTCTTCCTGTCCTGTGGCTCTGAAGAATTATTGGATTCATTTTCTTGAAGTGTTACAATGTCTTGTGAATCTTGTGTGAACATATAATAATTATGTTCGTCGGCAATTATAGATGTGTTTGCATGGGGTTCATTATCACGCAAGATATTAGATGAACTCGGAGTTTGAGCATGGGGTTCATTATCAGGCAAGCTATTATGATGAAGAACTCGGCGTTTGACTAGATTCTTTTCTAGACAATTTTATCACCTATCTGTAATAAGTGATTCAATATATAAATTAATAATTCAAATGCATGATAACTGGTTTCATACCGGTCCATTCATTCCATTTCAGGCTTTAAACAGTTGAAACTACTATTCATAAATATTTATTTAAAATTCGTCTTTTCTCACTGTGGATTAATTTTTCTTTTGGCGCCAGCGGTTTTCGACATATTTGACTGATCTGAAAATTGAGTGCTTTGTCCTCTGTGATCTGTAAGTTCTATGACAGAAGGGCACGCGGAACACGCCTATGGTAATGAGACGGAAGACAGAGATAGACATATTATTCGACTATCAAAAGACGAAGTGATTGAGGGCCTGTTTCACCAGTGACTGATAAAGTTTTAGATAACAATCTGGTAGATAAAATATCTCATAGATAAAAGTGTCTGATATAAGGTTTACTGTTTCACCACTCAAGTTTCTGTTATAATATCTGAGAGACAGATATCTAACAGCTCATCAGTTGAAATAAGTGGCAACGTTGCATATTTTAGAGTTCTGTGGGTTTTGTACATCGTCATAACCTTAATCGTTATGTGGACGGTTTTGTACTACAAGTGTTGACACTAGTGTGGTGTATGTGAAATTGAGTAGTAGAAATGGATAAAAAACGAGACAGGAGCGTAAACTTTACGCTAGATGAACCTGAGAAACTCTTATCACTTGTGGAGGAAAAAAGGTGATAATAGAGAATTAAAAAAGCGATGCCATTACTTGGAATGAAAAAGAAGCTGCCTGGAAAGCAATTGAAACAGAATTTAATTGTTCTTCCAGTGAAATATTTAGAAATGCGTAAATGTGTTTGAGTTGAAATAAAAAATCCATGTTCATTTTTTATTTTTTTAAAAGTATTCAAAAAATAGCTGCCGTATTAGTTTTTAATTAATAAAGTAGTAAAATATTCTGCTATAATGTTGTCCTATTGTTTCTGCCTGTATCAATATATACATAATCGTTACCATCATCAGCTGGTAACTTGATATCAAAATATTCATCGCCAGAAACTTGCTATATAATGAAGCACTGCAAACGCCACAATTATGGCTTGTACCTTCGTTAAGTGTAATGTGATTTCCTAGATAAAACTGGTAATCTATTTTTCCATACACCATATGATCTTTCAACTGTATTTTGTGTTTTTATCTGGGACTTGTATGAATGTTCAACCTAAGTAACGGTGTTGTGTAGCGGTGTTGATAAATATTTTGTGTACTCATAGCCTTTATCTCCTGATAGAAAATTATTTCCAAATTCGTTGTTAATCAAGCGGTGCTTGATTTGTGAACTATTGAAAACGCTTTGATAGTGGCATGAACCAGGCCATCTTGCCACTATGTCCATTATCTTCAAATCGGAGTCAACTATGGTTTGTACATTTTTAGAAAAATTGCCTTTTCTATTTCTATAATATTAGCAATTTCTCCATCTACAAAAAAAGTGTGAAACTATTATTTGATTAAAATATAACTTTTTTTTGTCATACCTGGTCAAAGATAATACTTAAGTAACAGATGGTTTGGAGAGTCGAAATCCAGCTTTGAAATCTGTTTCATCAAGTTCAGTGAAATAATTTGGCCGATTTCTAATTACACGACGTGTGCGATGGCGCAAAACAGGATTAAGTAGATATTCATCAAACTCTTCTATAAATTCGAATAAATCCATCGTTAAAATCTGTCGGATAGTATTTATCACGCAACAAAACTGAATGTTAGGTTACCAATAGGTTTGTTTTGGTTCACAGTTCCGTTCAGTTTGATCGTGCGCAGTTGTTAAAATGTGTTTTGGTTCAGCTAGAATCGTTCTAATATCGTTCTCAAAATGTTTTAGTTTTCTCCGAACCGATTCGGAACTATTCCAGAACGGTAATTTGAGTAGGGACCGGTTAAAACTTTGATTTCGCTCTCGTGCACTAATGAAATTTCCATTTGCGTTGTGGATTTTGGTAGTAACGTTTTCTTAACCTCATTTTTATCCGTATTTGTGTTTTGTTTAGTATTTTATCTACAATTTAAATATTTGTATTAATTACTTCGAATATAATTTTGGATAACCAGAGATAACGTCTTAGTTAATTTCTATTACTCTCATTTTTGCCAAAAATCTAACCTCCAATCTTTGTTTATACACTTGTCAGAATAATTTTTATATGTTTTGGTTTATTAGTTGTTGGGATCGTTCCAGAACTGTTCTGTAACTGTAATATTCTGCGCATTGATTCGGCGTCGATTCGGGACGGTTCAATAACTGTTCGAAATACAGAACCAAAACAAACCTAATACCAACCAGTTTATGAACCAGATATAACTATCAGACACTTTTGAAACGTATAAAATGAGATATCTGTCAGATAATTTTCGATTAAGTTATTATGAACTCTATCAGTCACTGGTGAAACAGGCCCTTAAATTTGTAAATATATAACCGTGGCCTCGTTCGAATCAATGACATAATGCAAAACCAAATAAAGACAAAATGTATAATTTTCGTCAATGTGGTTTGCATGTACGAATAAATATTGAATTGTATAGCAAATCGTGTAATTGTATAGCCAGGAGCAGCCCTGATTTGGCTACTGTGGCAGAATCAGGAGTCAGCAGATTTACGACATACCAGAATGGCCAACCTCACAGAGCAAAATGCTTCTGGTGTGCTCTTTTTCCCTTTCTCTCTTGCACTAACGTTTGCGCATCTTTCAAAGCCGCCCACAAGTGACGCATGAAATATACCTGTTTATCTCTCAGACTAACCCGGTTCATATTTTCCATCACTCTTCTACGTATTCTGGAAAGGTCTATTGTCACGAAAAACTGTGTCTCAACCACTGTGCTATGCTTTCTTTTCTTGTCTGTGCCTTGCGAGTCACGCTACCTCGCGTCCGGGCGCCGATGTCATCATTTTCGATTGACATTTGTGGCTGCATATGACGGGCACTGCCTTGAGGTTGGTTGGTCGAATTCATTATCCAATGAAAAATGACCAATATAAACAATAAATGATAAATGTGAGCGCTGAGTGGGTTTTCATTATTTATACAGAACGAGATTTATCAGTTATAGAGGTATAAAAGGGAAGATACATGGTGAAGAAGGTGAATATATGAAAAACAGCTATTCATTTGATTGGAGATCTATACTACACAAGCAACATTACTAGTGTACAATATAAAACGGGGAGGTTGAGGACTTGGCTCTTTTTTATAGACATTTTCACAGAAAAAACTTCACTGATAAAGAAATAGCGATTCGAGAGACGATGGCACCATTTTTTATTTCAATGCTGCGTTCCACATTCAATAGAATATATATTTTAATACCTTTATAGATTTTCAAAACTTTCTTTACCTATGTGGAGAGATTCATTACAGTACATATCAGAATACTTTACAATTGTATATATTTAATGAAAATTTATATCAACTAAAATGGCAGAGTTACATAATAGGAACTTGGTACATACGTTACGGAAACAAATATTTTTCATTTTTGTTCTTTCAAAATATGGGAAAAAATCGTGATTAAAAACGGTACTTTCAACACTATGTTCTCAAAAAGGTGGTATCAAACTTCTTTCATCACTAGAAATATCACCAACTATCAAAACGTGATACTCAAATAATAAACTTTGAAACATCCTTATAAGAAAATGTCTCATCAACATAGTTCTAAAAAAGATGTGCAAGCCAGGGATCGTTTTCAGAAAACAAAAGGAAGTGTATACTTTTGTTCTGACATGACGAAAAAAAATTACTATATTCTGTAAAAAAAGTTTTCATACATCTATATATTTCACTCATACAAAATCAATTCATACAGGTTCATCTTTAGGACGTATACAAACATATATATGTATAAGTCAATATAATGAAGATATGTGATGTAATCGGCTTTATTGAAAATCCTTAACATTTTTAAGAAACACTTTATTGCGAGATTTTCTCTACACACTGTAGTTAGTTTTTCTTCTCGTCCTATATCGCAACCTCCTCTGTATAGTAACTATTTATACATGAATATAATTAATTGCGCTCGTACCCAATAAATATTTCTACAGGGATCTGTGTATGAGCAGCGCCCTCCTCATATCGCAGCGCATAGTTCGGAGTCTCATATGGTTTGTATTTTGTATTAGCTTTGTATATAGACTACCCACAAAGAAAAAAATCAATTTGCCAGATGAACAAAGGATAGATTTATTTTGAATTGAGACAAACCACTATAACCTTCAAGGTTTACCACTATCGTCTTTTATAAACGATAATGTAACGTATTTTACAAATTTCGGGCATGCGACACACGACTTTTACCTACACAAACCACGAATTTTTCTGAATCTTTCGCGAGTTGGCCTGGATTGTGATGCACGTGTTCCAATGTGGGCCTTACCTGAATATCGTTCAGTATTATTATTGACGAACAGCTTAATATCTTATAATTAAAAAAGTCAACCTTGCTTTGCCGCCACCTTCATACTTCAGTTAACCCGTTGTATAAAATAAAGTCGATCTTTTCTACGGTCAGAGTCTTGAAGCGTATTTGGGTTCGCAGTTCGAATGACTCTAGTACGGTTCAAAATAGTAATTCCATTGATTATTGAGAGTAGACCCGCGCAAAACTTTTTAAGTCTCAACTGTGCGACCACATTTGACAGTTCGAAAGCCGTTCAAATAGAGAATCCGAATACGGTTTTGGATAGATATGAGAATTTGACTTGTGACCGACCAGTCTGATTCGGGTCAGTAACAGTGCCACAGAATACAGTGCGATGAATTTACTTGTTTTCTAATAAGCGTCTGACGAGTTTCTGCAATGATTAGTGTAATTGTGCATATAACACTACACTGTTATTAAATCATCAGCTTTCAGCTTAATATGTATATTCATTCAGGTCATTTCGAACCTAACCTGAGAAGAACCATATATTAACTATTGTAAAGGGGGTCAATACCTACCTACATTGATTTCATCATAGTTTAGAGCATATTTACATTTTTCTGATTTTGAATTGTTTGTTTACCCTGCAGTTATATCAATAAAGACTTCAATCCCAAAGTAAATTTTTATTTTCAAATCTACGTATATTCCCTTTGATGTTATTTGAATGTTCTTGGTTCAATTATGGTTTTCAGGTACGTGCGCAAACGAGAACGATAAAGCTCAATTCTTGCGCGACGTATTGAAAAGTGAATTTCAGCGCATTATATATAAAGTGTTGATTAGTTGAGTTAATATTCAATAGTTGTTTATTTTCATTTTCTGAGAGTGTGTAACCTAAATGAATTTTTTGAGTGAGTACGTCAAGTGAATAAATTGAAAAATAAAATGTTTCTGTACTTATTGGGAAATTAGTTGGAGTTATAAAGATTGTTGTATAAAAAGGTATGTCAACTGTATTTGTAATGGATGCCAATATGGGCGACTTTTGTATGTTTAGTTTCCTAGCGAGCGAATTTGGCCTCTTGTGTTTTTCAGTAAAGCTCGTTTTCGCTCGAAACTAGCTAATAGTGTGATTTTCGACGTTAATTTGTTTATAAACATCTCGCATCCATCCCATTGCTTTGATTTTTAAACATTTGAACTCACGTTGCATAATATTGGAAAATTGTATTATTGTTGATCTGGTTTGTCATTGTCATAAATATGGAATTGATTACTGCAACTGTTCAAGAACAATTTTCAAAAGTTATTGTAATTTAAATATAAGGTAGTAAGCTGAAATTGAATGGTATTAGAAAAATACAAACAAAAGTCATGGATAATTTATATATGTAAAGATTAAGCAGAGACTTTCTTATGATATTACCTATTTATCACTCCACTTACTTAGGTAACTGTCATTAGATATTCCTCAGTGTAAATTGAACATCTTATCTTTAAAACAAAAGAAAATTATAAGTTACTTATGATGAGCTGATCTAGTTCAATTTTTGATGCACATTATAAAATCCATGATAACCCTAATGAAAAACATTTCATTATAAGATTATCACATTAACAGTTTCCAGAATTAAACTTATTTCACTATATATAAGTTTCTTTCAGTCCTGTCTATAACTGACAAGAATTGAAAGAGCTATTGACCACATTTATTTTGAAAACATGATTCACTGGAAAGTAGAATTGAAAGTATATTGCTTTCTTTCAAAGTTATAATGTATCGTTGACAAAAATAGATAGTTTCAGTCCACTATTCACAGAGATGGAAGCTGTTGACATAAGCAAAATCATCCTATAGTGATACATGTGATTTTGTAATATCTTACAATAAAGGTGTTTTGAATATGATTCAGTTCGAAATACAAAATAAACATACAAATTAAAACATATAACTTTGATGGTAACTTCCCATATTAATATGAAATTGAATCAAACCTTTACTAGCTCCATTGTTCATAAGCTCAAAGGACATAACAGTCGCCTGTCACTTTGAATTGTAGGAAAATTGTGTACAGTCACTAGCATACTGACTTGTTGGCTTATGCTGAGAACTTATTTTTGAGTATCATAGAAATACATGTAGTCGATTTATTAAGATGTGGGAGTATTTTCCTTAGAAAATCATTTCGTTTCGAAATCTTGATTAGTGGAATACATGATAACATGCAATAGCTGTGGATTAAAAAGATATAACTCTCTTGTTTTATATACAGACCTCCAGATACAAATATCTCTGATTTTATAAATGACTACGAAGAAAGCCAAACCATAATTGCGCCATATTCTGACAATATCATATAATAATAATAATGTCTTTTATTTACCAAGGTAAAAAAGAAAGCACAAAGAAAAATACAATGCGTTTGGTAAAGTCCCGGAGTGGAATTCAGGAGACAAGCGTGTGCAACATGCCGAATCCTGCTCTTCCATTCAACTCCTTTACAATATAACAAAACTTCATCAGACATATAATGTACAAAAATTACAGTGCCTGTGTAGCAAGAGAGAGTAAAAACAAAAAAAGAAAAGTAATAAAATAGGGGTAATTCATAATGCTTATAGAATGACTCGAATTTTTGCATTGTATGCGAGACTTGTTGCATGATAGCGGTTTTTCATATAACCAGTCACGAGCCTGTAGTTTGAAAAGTGGCAGTTTCATTTTTTTTAAGTATGTGGAAAGACTATGAGTGTAGATAGAAAAACTGAATGATCTCTCAATCAGTGCTGTGCTGTGGCAGGGGGCAGTTGTATTTTTGTGTCTGATATTCACTTCATGTTCATTTTCACGAAATCGAACTTTATCATAAAGATACTGTGGTGATTTGTTGATGATTATATTGTGGAATAAGGTTAAAGATTGCCTGTGTTATTGATGACTTGTTTATTTTGTGGAAATTCATGATCACTTTAATAAGATGAATGAAAACACTTTTTGTCTAATTTCC
>WOGR01009368.1:0-11377 GCA_015342045.1 Leptinotarsa lineolata | reverse complement strand
ATCAAGAGATACTGACAATGGAGCAACGTTACCAAGGCAGATGGGATGTAGCAATGATGGGGGATTATTGTTGGTTCCTTATGAGGGAAAACGATAAAACATATAAACAAAAGGCAACATTTGCAAGAAGATTATGCACAAAAGACTTCATTTAAATGTTCTTACACGTGTATTGTAAATAAAATATATTGTTTATTTTTTGTTTTGATCTTATATTTCCCTACAATATGTGAAAACTTTTGTATAAAATGAAAATAACTATAACTCAAAATTTATATATGATGGAAAATTTTTGATGTCGAATTTGCTGTCAGGATGCTTTAAGCTCTCATGTATAGCCATTATAATATTAGTCGCAATTTTTTTTGTCATTTGTTGACTTGTATTTTAAAAAAAACTGACACATACATAAATTCGATTACCTAAAACATTTACCTAAAACATTACTGATCAATATGACCTGCTGTCATGTCATCGGGAACTTTTCTGTTTAGACAACGAACATTTTTTTTCAATATGTTCCTTTCCATTTACTCACTTTATTAATCGTTAGTTTTTTCGTGAGAGAACGCATAAATGTAAACCACCGTCAACCCAGCCACAAGAATGTGAACTCTCAATAAAACTGAGTTACTACCAGACAATGTAATCTAATTGAAAAACGCACCCAGAGTCCCTCTAATTAAACCTTCACCTTAACGTCTTTTAAGGGAACAGAAATCGTGTTTGTATTGCAATAAAAAGGTAATTTATGTCGAAGATAATGTTCTACAGCGTTATATTCTCGAAGTCATAAATCGATTTCGCAAACACTTTTAATGAAAAAGGTTTTAGCATTTTATTAGAATCCCAATCGATACTGTAGTAACAGAGCAAGGGGAGATTTCCACGATGAATCGTCAAACCAAAATGTGTCGTTTGTTTTTATGTTCATTACTGGGCGATAAATACGACAGGGTGTGTCTAACCATCGCCAAATAATTATCCCGGTCGTTAAAGCGCTATAAAAATCTCTGGCAATAACATCACAACCAACGTTTGTGGAGTTCCATATCGCCAAATTCTCAATTAATCATATATCTATAACAGAGATTTTTGAAACTCCTCAAAATATAATGCTTTCTGTTAAATAACAGTTAATGAGATGACAGTTATTTTTGGTACTTCATCTCCATCTCTTAGATATGATTCAATTCAAATCCTTGAAAAACTTAGTCACTATTTGATATTCTGTCAAATTGATAGTTCATAAAAATTATCCAAACAACTACATACGAGTACTAGAATTCCAGCCATAAAAATGTTATTCATTGAAAAGTAAGTATTTTCCGGAGGGATTGAAACAAAAAATGCAGACGTGCACATCTTGGTGGTTCAATACCAACAACAGCACGAACATTTCTTGACACCAATTTGTGACTTTCGAAAAAAAGTACCATCTGCTATTGCTACAATCCACCAAGACAAGGTTTCTTGTTTCTAAAAGGATATTTATTCTCGAAAGCGTTAAATGAACTCTGAAACATCTGACTATCAACAAAGTTTCTGGTCCTGATGAAGTATTTATCGTTGTACATGAATGGTGCACTAATAATTTGAACTATTAACACATGGGCTAAAAATTCCCAAGCCTAAGAAATAAAACGCATTTTTTTATTCAAAATTGGCTTTGTTCATCAACGTAATCTCCATCAAGAGCCACACAATCGTTCCAGCGCCGCTCTAACATTTCAATACCACTTTTGTAGAACAATTTATTTTTTGCCTCAAAATGGGCCTCAGTTTCAGCAATAAACTCTTCATTCGAGAAAACTTTCTTAGCGGTGAGCATTTCTTTTTGAGGTCTTCCAACAACCTGTAGTCGCTGGTGGGCAAATCTTTTTTTTTCCGGCGAGTGGAAAAATCTTCGAAAGACACCTGGTCGCCCTGTGACCAGATAGTGTCGGATTTTTACCGACTAAAAAACTACTCATGAGTCAAGCAGGATACTTTGGAACCGTCCTCGGGCATTACTTTGGAATAGCAGACTATATTCATGGTTCAGGGCCCTTCCTTTTTCTTCAGTACTTATTCATCAAGTTTTTTCCTTTTCTTTGTCAGGATGGTTTTGAAGAGTTTACAAACGGCTTTCCAGTTCTCTTTATTTTTAAGCACCTTCCCTATCATGTTTTCCGGTGATAATTTTCTTATTTTCATTTCTGCGTTTTGTCTCTGTTCTTCCTAACGTATGCATTCAAAGATTGTATATTCTACCGTGTCTATCATTCCGCAATACTTGCATTCTTTTGTGTCACTCACTTCAAACCTAAACCTATACGCCTAAAAACACCCATGCCCCGTTAGGACTTGTGTGAGAAAGTAATTCACCTCTCCCCATTTTCTGTTCATCCATGGTTCTATGTCTCTTATCAGTCTTTTTGTCCAGTTGGCCTTTCCATCGTCTATCTCCCAAGATTGTTGCCATTTTTCAGTTATTTGTAACCTTGCTAACCCTTTTGATACGTTGTTGTGTACCATAGTTCTCTCTTCCACCAGCAAATCTATTAGGGCGTTCTTGCAATCATTAGCAGAGCTTTAGTTGATGCTGTTCTATATGCACATACTATTTTCATGGCTACTTTCCTTTGGACACTAAGTAATATATTTCTATATATCCATCTATATTCCATTGCTCTTTTCCAAATTGTTGTGCCATAGAGCATGATCGACTGGGCGACTGAGCATATAATTTTTCTGCTACCGTCTGGAAGATCCCCAACGTTGGGCATTATCCTGCTTATCTTGCCTTTAGCTTTTCCCGCCTTTTCTACTATTTTTCTAACATGAGCTCCCATTTTCATATATCGATCCATATGGATTCCCAGGTATTTAATGGATTCTTCTTCTTTTCTCCAATTCGATTGTAATGCTCTTCAGTTTTCTGCCTGCTGCCAGTAGTACTATCTCTGACTTTTGAGGGGCAAGCTTGAGTTGCTTCGCTGTCATTCACTCGGCTATATCCTTCAACGTTCTATTGGTAGTGTTTAGCAGACTTTCTTCATTTTTTCCCACCACCACTACGGCTAGGTCATCTGCGTATCCTAATAGGTTAACTTCTCTAGGGACCTTCAGTATTAGTACCCCGTCATAATATATACTCCACAATGTAGGACCAATTACGGAGCCTTGTGGAATACCACAAGTGATGTTCATTTGTCCCTTGTATCCTACTAGTAGCACCCTCTCTTCAAGGAAGCTGGCAATCATATTGTACAGGCATGCAGGGACATCTTTTCTTTTGATTTCGTTCAGGATCCCTTTCCATGGCGCGGAGTTGAAAGCGTTTTGTACATCCAACGTTATCATGGCGCACCTTTTCCTACCAATTTTTTCGTTGGCTTGGTCTGCGATTTTTTTAACTTTCGCCAGTGCATCTGTTGTTGACCTACCTTTTCGGAAACCGAACTGATTTTCATTTAGATCGCCTTCATTTTCTATTTCTCTTAAGATTCTCGCCTTGATCAGATGCTCGAGGAGTTTTTCCATGATATTCAGAATACATATGGGCCTTCATCAATAAGAACGAGTCTGGCTATCTTTCATTCTTTGGGAAATTGCCCTTTTGTTAATAATAGGTTCATTATCCTTAGACATTGTTCCGAATGTGCCTTAACAACAACTTTGATGACTTTCGCTGGGAGTTCATCCAGACCGGGGGCTTTTTTCTCTTTTAATCTTCTGTTGGCTTCCATGAGTTCATCCATTGTGAACGGTGGTATCTCCTCTGTGGTGCCTTTGGTAGTTTGTCCCATTTTTGAATCTGGTGAGATGGAAACAGCGTGTTACCAAATTTCATTTGTTCTTCTGCAGTAAATCCAATCGGCTGTTTGACTCTAACCTTGTTAGTTACTATTTGGTAGCCCTTTTCCCAGATATCCTCATCTACTTCTTCTATCAGTGTTCTCCACGTTTAATCCAGAAGCATCTGCGTATTGCGGCTAATCTGCCGATCGTTGATATAGGGTGGAATTCTTCTGAAATCTGAAAGGATAATAATGAGCATCCGCAGAACTGAACCTAACCACTCCGCCCTAGCACAGTTGGAACGCTTTTGGGCCTTGAGCCTAAGCAGAATGAACTGTCCAATCCGAAAATCCCGAACACTTATTGGTGAGAGAAACTATGGATACGCCCACCTCCATCTGACCGCATCTATGGCTGGATGGTGAGAGCAACTATGCATCACCCACCTCCATCTGGCCACAGCCATGGCCGGAGAAGAAGCAGCAAACAGGGACTGGTCATTTTTGAGAATTACAGACCAATAACATTCTTGAACTGTTACAAACTGTAACAAAAATCTTATGCACATGAATACCTTAGCAGAGAGAGCTAAAGAGAGAAGTTGCTGGCTGCAAGGAGAATCTACTCATCGGTAGATATGTAACACAGGACAATGTTGTATAAGCGTAAGCTTTTCATGAACTGGTTCGACTACCGCAAGGCATTTGATACAACATCGCAAGAATTCATCTTGAATTTGCTCAAATGCCCTGTGGTACCGGACAAAATAGTGGACTTATTTCACTATAACATGTAGTGAGGCTAGAGTCCAAACAGAGCGGGTCACTTTCAGAAGGGGTGTATTTTATCGATCTTCATCAGTTTTCAAAGGTGGTGGAAAAAACACCCATGGAATCCAGCATATGTTCGGAGTCCATCTGCCATACGCTCTGGGCGATATATATGAGCCTGATGTGGTTCTTCTGGACCATCAGAGCAAGAAGATATTTGTCGTTGAGTTTTCAGCTGCGGGTGACATAAATATCGTCCGAAAAGAGAATGGAAAACGGATAAAATATCAAGATTTTTCTACGAACTCGACAGACTCAATTCAGACCACTGTGTTGTTCTCATGATTGGAGTCTTTGGTGGAATGATGGTCTCTCTACTCTTGAACCTGAAGATCATGCACCCAGTAACTGAAAAACATAAGAAGTATATAAATATATTGGCTAAAGATTCAACATATAGAAAATAGAGAAGAGAGAAAAAATATATAAATACTTCAATTGCGGTTTCATTTTCAATATCTAATATGGAATTCAGGTTATCCCTAGTGGCACTATCTCCATTGAAGATATAAAGCATTTTGTAAATTGTAAATTGATGAGTATATCGTGCAACTGCCAGTCAAGCTGCCAATTCAACAACCCATAATGAGCGGTTAAATGATGACAAAAACAATAAAGCATTCAAGTTCATGACATCGTCGAAACAAATACTGGTCGGCAGATGCGAATTAATCGTGAAATATGTTTTCAACCATCTATTCCAGCAAACGTTGAATGAGTTCATGAAACGTATTCAGCAAAATGACAATTTAAATTAAATTCCTCAAAGGAGTTGTATCATTAAACAGGCACAGATATGCGAAAGCTTTGCAAAATTCGAGTTTTAGATGGAAAGTCAGGATATTGAGGTTTGCTTGAGACTCCTTTATGATATTTCTTGTTTGATAAAGTTGTTTGCCGTTTCTTTGCCTGAAAGATGAACACATCTGAATTACAAAACTGAGTAGGCATTTTTTAAATTTACTGGCAGGAATGAGGTAAGCATTCCAGAATTGTTTTCGAAATGACATGAAATGAATTGAAATTGAAAATTGAAATCTACGTCTAATAATATAAGAATATGCTAAAAACTTCTTTATAACATAAGATATCAAAATTGAGTACCAACTTCAAAACATTCCCTTGATTCTAAATGGAAAAATACTGAAATGCGACCATGAGTATGTGAATATAGAATATTCAGTGTCACACATGGAAGTGCGACATATGGAAGTTTTTTTTATTATTGTTCTAAAATTGTTCGTTCCGTTAACCAGCTGACGAACGTCAACCCTCAGACGTTGAAACTTGTGCGAGCAATGAATTAACGAGGCCTTACCTTTTATCGTGCGATTACCTAGCACGGTATTAATAGATAAAATGAAAATTTAACTTCGCAGTAAACTTGTGCTTGAAAAATTAGTAAATAACAGCAATTCCTTTTGTCATGTGCTACTCTAAACCTGTCAAATTTGACAGAATCAGATTCACCAGATTTCTACACAATATAGTAAATGCAATGTAAACATTTTTTTTTCACTTACATGGAACTCAGCCATCTTCACTGGTATACACCAATGTTTCGCTATAAGACACTTGCCTTAGGGCTCGTCAGGAGCAAGTGAAATAAGTGCTTTAACTGTAAAGTTCAACTGAAGTATAATTCAATTTTGAATCACTATGAAAAAGTATCGGAATCGAATCCTATTAGTTATTTATTATCAAGAACCCCGACATTAGTGACAATATTATAACTTTTCAGTAATTTCGAACACAGAAAAAACCATCAGTGCATTTCCTACAGAATAAATTGAAAAAAATTCACGTAATAAGTTGTGGAAAATATATTTCTTTATAATGATTCGAAAGCCACCTTACACTGGATGGAATATTTTCCTGGTTTTCCTCCTTGCCAAAGACGTCTCTTTCAGATACAAACCCTTTCATTAATTGAACTATAAAAGTTTGTTGATACAGCTTTACTCAAAAACTGATACCAAAAAAAGTCATGACGACTACCCCACCATCTATGAAAAAGTTAAATATTGCTCATCAAAAAATTTCTTTGTGTTTCTTTCGGCAGCTTCCACTGCAAACGGGAAATAAAATTCTGCCAAAGCACCGCATTTATAGGCCAGTATCGGGAAGTGCTGTTTCGAACTGCCTCATATCCTATCAACTAGGTCATAAATACATCGTTTGGAATCAGTTGTGCTCAACACGAACAACCCTGAGCTCATCTAGATAAATACAGTTTGAGTTTTGTTAGAGAAAGTACTTCAGAAAGTCAGTATACAGTTCGGAAGAATGATCGTAAACTTTCACGGCCTGAGATAAATGTGTCGTTGCAGGATGAAACAGCAATAACGTTAGTTACAAATACAAGTGATAAAAAAAACATAGAAAGTTTTATTTCTCATTTTTCATGATGATTTCCTATCACGCTATAGCCATCAATCTATCAGAATCATTGATTTATGTTCCTTTTGATCGATTGAACAGTGTATTCAAACCATGCCTGCCTAGCCTTCAACTGTTTTGAGGGTAATCATCTCTATCATAAAAGGTATATCATTGCTTAAAATATCATTTACTACATTTGGAGCTAGTGAAAAGGAAATCAATATACATATATCGTCATTACTCCACAGCTGAACGATTTTATCGTTTTCAGTTTCGTTTCGTCTGAAAGCTCTGTTCTCTATTCTAATCATGTTGTATGGAACGCCAACAAAAATAGTCCAGAATACTAGTGTGGAATGTAAAATTTGACAATATATAACGTTACTGTCTATATCTAAACAATATAGTGCTATTCAGGTTCACATTTTCAATCAATTTTGGGTTTATATGGGAGTAATATCGAATAAACAGCAATTTGTACTCCCGTTTGATGATAATTAATTTTATCGAACAACGCTCTATAGAAATCTTCAGTGCAAAATCGAAAATTATTCATTACTAGAATAGACACCGCTATTCATTTCGTCATGTAAGTAATCGAAATTCATTTATAATAATGAATCCCAATTACAGAAAAACGTCAAGTAAATGCGTAATCTATTCAACCAGGCTGTTAAAAGAGAAAAAAAAGCATATTTCTCCCATGAATTTGATAACACTTCACCAAAAAACATGTGGAAAACTCTCAAGTCTAACAAATTCATACTTGAAAGGAAACATGATATACCGGAAGTTTTGAGGAATCTTCAGGAGTTGAATAGGTATTTTGTAGAATCAGTCCACAAAATGAACCACCGCAACATTCATTGAATTTTTATAAAAACAATAAACGGGTTGATACTGAATTCTATTTCGAGGATCTGTTTGTGTACAAAACTATTTGTGAAATAAAAACAAACGCTTAAGGATGCGACGGGTTAAGTATTAAGCTAATAAAGCTGTGTTGCCCTCATTTCGTACCCAATATAACCATATCATAAATTTCTGTTTAACTGAGAATGTCTGCCCAACTGTCTGGAAGAGAGCCATTGTGAAGGTTCTTCCTAAAACACAAAATCCAATGGAATTTCAAGATTTGAGGTGTATTAGTATTCTGCCTGTATATTACACCATAGATGCAAATGTGCGTGGTGATCATGTGTTGATCACGCATCTATCATTGTTTGGGTTGCTTTTTTTGGATGGATATTGTTTAGCTTCTTCAGAGGTTCATACATCTTTAGTTTATCTCCGGTGATCAGCCACATACCTCCTGTCTAGTGGCTTTTGTACGTATGGGGAATCTAAGGCTTTCTACGATGATGCAGAGTTCAATTCAGAGCTTGGATGATCTATAGTGGTGTCGCGTATGAGAGATCCCCGGAAAACATGTGTATAATGACTGGGATTAAGAGTGTATGCTTTGTGTGTTATGAGCGGTAAGTATTATTGTGTTTGAATTTTGTGTTATGTTGTGATGTCTGATTCAGTCGCTATTCGTTTCTTTCTTGTTTGCAAAGTTGGTTATAATGCGCCCTAATACTCGTGATTCCTTCCGTAAGCCGGACGTTTTGGAAGGTAGAATTTGTAGAATTTATAGGGGACTCTGCGAATATGATCCGTTATACTCTCCATTCCAGCTACTTCCAGTGAGTCTCTGATTCGAGTGTATCTGTTACAGTTGGTGACGATACGGAGTATCTTGTTCTATATCCCTTCGAGTGTGTGAAGTTGAGACTTCATCAGGCTGGGCAGGCGTATGTCATTATTTGTCTTATCAGTGATTTATAAATCATCAATTTATTTTCCATGGTTAGGATAGAGTTTCTAGCTATCATAGGTACGATCTCTTAACCGCTGCATCTGCCTTCTGTATAGCTATGTTTATATGCTTGTTTAAATTCAATCGTCTGTCCAGTTTTACTCCCAGGTATCTCGCGGACTCGTGCTCTGACCTCCCTTTTGCCCCCCACTCATAGTCTTTCGAAGATGTTCACAACAGTGAATTTCTTTTGAAAATTCACTAGTTCCCTGTTAGACGTTATGAGGGATGTCCTATTCCTCTCCAGATACGGGATGACCTTCCTATCCAGGTGAGTCTGGATCTGCTTGTTTGCAACCTCGCTCGAGAACGAGTGGGCATATATCATCCGCATTGATGGCCACTCTCGTTCTTTCGAACATAGAAAAATCACTCATATGTAGCGAGTACAGGTTAAGGGACAAACTTGACTCCTGCGGGACCCCTGCCTCTATCAAGTGCTCTCCGGATCTAGCCTCATTAACTTTTACCTGAAAAGCCCTGCCAGTAAGATATGAGGCTACGATTTTCACCATAAGCGGTGGCTTGCCTACCCCCAGCAGCTTAGTGATCAATCCATCTATCCAGACCTTATCAAATGCTTTCTCCATGTCCAACAAGACCATGACAGTATTATTCCCTCTGTGGAAGGACTTCTTTACCTCGTGGACAATGCGTACCACCTGGGAGGTGGTGCTCCTTTCTTTTTGAATCCAAATTGTTCCTCCAGGAAAATTTTTATCCTTTCCTCAAGCTGAATGAATCTCTTGAGGAGAATTTTATCAACAGGACCGTGCTCAGGAGTGAGATGAGCCTGTAGCCATTCAAATCCGTACGTCTTTTGCCCGCTTTGTATATGGGCACCATCTCCACTTTTTTCAAACAAGCTGGATAGTGTTGCCATTAATTTCTGTAACTGTACTAGGTAAAATGTCAATAACATTCGGTGATCCTTTTATACCCGCCGTTCTTAGAATGGGATTCCATATTCGGTTAAGGTTGTCAGTTTCTTCTTTTTTTATTGAAATTATCCGTGTGCTTATCAGAACGAAATTTCATCACCAACAATCTGCCAGAACGAAAAACATGTCCGTGCGAGTGCAAGTAAGACAGGAATATGGAAACCTGAGAGTTAGAGCGAAATCACATTTCGAAGATGGTGATGGAATTTCGTTTTGGCATTGTATATTATTAATAATTCATTTATTTTATTCATTTCGTTAAAATTTGGAGACAGATGAAATGCCAAAAAAAATTTTTCATAAATATTTATAACGTTTCGTCAACAATTAGGAGAGATGTAAATGCTCTGGCAAAAATTCCATGAAGACAGAATACTGTCGAAAGTAATTTCCTGATATTTTATGACTGATATTTTAACTGAAATATATCTTATTTCTTACTCTCCTAAAGGGTAGTACACCGGCTACAGAGGGCTGCCAGAAATGGCTTGTAATTTTCAGTACGTAGAGAGGACTGACTGTGAAAAGTTTCGTGACTTTTGACGTGATCACCTAAAATTGTTCACTGGCCACTCTATTTTGACGTGCTACATAAGTATTCTTCATAAGGTAGTCAAATAAAGGATCTATCTATCTGTCTATTTCTCTGTTCATCTATCACATGTAGCCCAAGTCCTCGACGGAACTCAATGTAACTATTCAAGACTATATAGGGAGCCGATATAAAGTCATAAACACGGAAACAATTCCAACCGAAAGTGAGAGGAAATTAACATTAGTAAAATCTGACTACCTGGAATCAATCGCTCTCGTGTCGGGTCATTCAATTCAACCCCTAGGAACGAATCCGCGCCTACCATCAATGGAATAAATCCGGAGCCGCCAATCAATTCTGTAGTATTTGATTTAGGGAAACCAAAACACTTCGTCCGTTACGTCATCACCTTTGATAATATATACCGCAGTCGTAGACAAAACGTCAGGCATAAATATCTGCAGACCACAGACAACTAACCCGAAAAACAGCTTTGACCCAATTTTCATATTCGTTACGAATGCCTGAATTTTTAGAGCAGTCTCGAATCGAAGGGTCAACATTGTTCTTTTTTTGTAACGAATATTCAGAAAGTGGATAAGATACTCAATTAATAATATCGGCTGAAATTCAGAACTCTCTGTCAGATTGAATTATTTGAAATCTGAAGGCTTGCAGCTGTCGGCAGGCTGTAAAACGAAGCCGTCAATTTAAACGGGTGTTATCTCGTTGCCTTGCAAGGAACGTGATAATTAAACCAATTTATTAGTCCTTGGGCGTAAATAAAATTTGAACTTCACAAGCATCGGCATTTCCAGAATCCCGACGAGGGTCTGTTAACGGTTATAAAGTGGCTAATACGCCAAAGCCACTGGAAACCTTTTTCGGAATGAAATGTGTCACTCAAAGGGAATTAATCGCTCTTTGCAATGTGTTTATTTGAATTGAGAACAGCAGTTACTCTTTGTTGATTACTGGATAAAATGAAAACGAAAGAACTACTGCGCGTAATTTTTTTACTTACCTGATTTATTTACAATATATA
>WOGR01009367.1:0-11378 GCA_015342045.1 Leptinotarsa lineolata | reverse complement strand
TTTAATTTTCAATTGTATTTTTTATTTCAGGGATTTCAAATCATTTTATACAATATTAGACAATGGAAGTCCGAACTTGTGAAGTTCACCACGGAAAGAAGATTTGTACACTTCACCAGAGAATTTGGCGCTAGCACTCTGCGTATCGAAGGATCTAGCTATGGGAGCGGGGTTCGCCAAGAGTTTCAAAGAGAGATATGGAGGCGTAGACTCTCTGCAAAGACAGGGAAAAGGTGTAAGGGAAGTAGCGATGCTAGTGCCTCCGGAAAGGAACATTTATTACCTGGTCACGGAGAGTGCCTGCTTAAAGAACTTCCGAGGAGTTTGACAAAGAAACCAGGATAAGTTTCTGGCCATACCTAAGCTGGGATGTGGTTTGACCGGACTTGAATGGGAAAAAGTGGTGGAAATGATTGCATTCATCTGGTATGGATCTGGCATGGAAATAAGAGTGTACGACGACAGGTGCACTATAGACAAACCTATCTGGATGGTAGAAGAGAATGAAGTTATTGAACCAGTATGGGATCGAGAGACTGTGTAGAGGGCATAAAGTCGTGATAAGTTTTGTCAATCCGTGATAGCCCAACTGAAAGATGGAAAAGGGGGAAACAAGAATTCTATACAGATAAGAACGGAATACTGTATAGAATTGAAGAAGATGGAGAAGGAAAACTAGTAGTATTTATTCATTTATATTTCATTTCATGATGTGATACTATGTAAATTATGCACAAAAAATGTCACCAAAAACCATTAATCTACTAAAGGGAAATGATGAAGAAGGTTCTTGAAGATTTTCATAATATGCCTATGGCAGGACATCAGGGGCAACAAAAACGTTGTGGAGCATCAAGAAGAGATTCTATTGGTCGAATATGAGGGCGGTAATATCAGAACCCTGGGAACTGACGTCTATGGATATGGTGGGCCCTTTAGTGACATCTTGGGAGGGAAATCGCTACCTATTAACATTCCAAGATTATTTCACAAAGTACGTGGAAGCTATCCCCCTTTCAGATCAAAAGGCAGACACTATTGCACGAGCCTTCGTGGAACACATCGTGTACCGATATGGAGCCCCAAGGATGCTCCTAACTGACAGAGGGTTAAACTTTACGTCTGGTCTATTTAAGTCCGTCTGTCAAATGTTGGGTATCAAGAAGATCCAAACTTTGAGCTACGCATCGACGTCGAATGGCTAAATTGAACAGATGCACCGAGTTTTGAAGGACATGCTGTCACATTATATAGCAGATAACCAGCGCGATTGGGACACATGGTTTCCGGTGGTATCGATGGCTTACCGCGAAAATGTTCATATTTCCACCGGATACACTCCGTTCTTTCTTCTACACGGATATGACCCGGTGGAGGACTTCATTCGACCGCAGCGAATCAGATACGACTGTCAGAAAACTACGCTTCGGAGTTAGCTGCCAGACTGAAGGAGTTTTGAAAACATCGGAAAATGCCAAAGAACAACGAGCAAAACAGTACAACAAAAAGAAGAGGGAAAGGACGTATGAGCTCGGAGATCAAGTATATCTCTTACGGATGCACGTTAAGCCCGGTATATCAAAGGAGCTCGTGAAGCTCTGGATAGGTCCATACAAGGTTATAGAGATAATAGGACCAGTAACCTACCGAGTGAAAAAGGTTGGTGGAACAGATGAACAGGTAGTACACGTGAATCGGCTGAAGTCATATTCAACTTATACTATTGAAGGGGATGACTATGAGGAAAGTACTAATAGCGACAATGAAGAGAGGAATAATAGTTCTAGGAGGACATCTAGCTATGGACATATGGGAGAGGAAAATGAAAAAATGGTCACAATTCTTCCCCAGTGGATAGAATTCGAAGGCCACTCAGAAGAAGCGGCGACTAAGGAGGAAGAAGTTGATGTAGAAGGTATAGAGGAATCCCAATCCTTGAGGAGATCCACTCGGATCCGGAGGGAAGCAGATCGACTGAACCTGTGAGAGAATGTAACGGCGTGATAGATGAGTGAATAAGAACTGAATGATGGAGAGTGGAATTATTGAGTGAGGTTAATGTCCGATCCGAGTAAATGAATGACTGAGGATGAACATGAAAGAAAGTAAGAATGATGAGAATGCATTGAGCAAATCAGAGGAGTGCCGTTACTTGGAGAGCCCGGGGAAAACTTTCTTCAAGCTAATTTAATAATGTGTGTGTCGAACTAGTGTCTATCTATGACCCGGATGAAGATACTGATTGTTTTACTGTATTTACGGATGACTTGTAAATGATCGATGTTTAATATAAGTAGGAGCGTCCACACACACCCTTCGTCTGTTCTTGATAAAGAGATGGAATGAGGCAGCACGATCTCGATTTTCCTGATGATTGCTATCTTACTGGTCAGGTAGTGGTAACCGGGATAATCGCGTACGGTTACAGTGATGAGAGAGTGAACAATTCTGACTGTATCTCTCAGAAACGTTAGAAAGTGTCCAGTACCAGAACCCGCGTACTTCAACGACTCCAAACTGATGCATCACTGTGGAATGCATAGTCATACTTCTTTGGTGGAAGGACTATCGAGTTAGGTAGACAGTTACAAAACGTTGAAACTATACCGGTTGGAATCTGTTAATTTTTGGACAAATGACCTTTAATTGATAATCCACATTAATGCTGTTGGGATCAATGGTAGTACCTGGACCTGCGAATGAGCAACCTTCCATGGAAATGGACGAGCCTGAAAGGATGTGGTCATTCTAGTCGATGTAAGGATCTAAGTGGGAGATCATATAGCGAATCCAAGTTGTGAGGTGCACTGTATGTGTTACCCTGAATGGTGTTCAAATGCATCAAACCATAGTTGTGGAATACCTTGTCCTGGTGTGTGATTCGACTGAAGCGTCCAAGTAAACCCCAACCAAACCAACCGACGTCGCCATTGCCAATTATCGCAGAATCCCAGCAGACTGCCAATCCCCCCTGACAGTTACCCTGTTTTGCCCCAGACACACGGGACTGTGAAAAAAGACGTTGACCAAGCAGCCTTGAGTGACTGAACCAAATGACTTTTCAATCAGTGCGGCACGAAATCGTATCTAGAATAATGTTCCGTTGACCAATAGAGAGTAGCATATCATATGGAAATAAGTGAGAAAGAAATTCACCAAGGCCTTGGTAAACCAAATACCGACGTAAAGAACTACAGCGAATCGTGAGTGAATATGGCCCCTATTGTGATGTGCTAAAGCGAACTTTAGTATAAAAGAATATACGTTCACTCCTATTCCTATTGACATTTTGTTCAAAATTAGAAATATTTCCATAGGGAACCCCTAATCATAGCACGGTGGGTAATCTCACTGAAAGCGGGATTACCCAGCGTGTGTTCATATTTGAATTCGATATGAAGTGTCGTTGAATATTGTCAGTAAGCATGAAGTGAACGAGGCTAAACAAACATCGTTAATTTAACGATGTGATCAAAATCCGTCTACATCCCACAATGCCTTTCATTTCTAAACCGAAAATAGGTATAAAATTCAAAATGGCCCTTGCAGTGACATCTGTATGTCAGTGGCAGGATCACGGCATTGGATGTGGTAAGCCGGTAATTCTTGCCGGCTTATCCAACGGATTTGAAAAGTACGAATTTGTAAAATAATTTAGAACCATCTGATTGGGCAGGGATTCTCTGGAAGAATTCGAATTCCGCCCCCTTTAGAGAATTTAGTTGGAATATGCGAAAAATAAATTAAGGGGGTCTTGCGCAGAGATTTAGTGAGTTCAGTCGAATTACCTACAAAGGTAGGAAATTCTTGAAAAATATTTTGGGCGAATTGAAATATTAAGAAATTTCATGTCACTGTTTCGAGAAGTGTTTTTGGTTCGATTAGTATTCGCGGTTTAATTCAAGTATAGTTGGTTTTTGGGACCATTTTATCGAGTACCTGATATCACATCAAGGGTTCTGGACAGTTCGGGTGAAAGTGGCTTTTGGTTGTTTATGGAATAGAGAGGGGCCTAACATGAGTTGATTGGTGAGCGTTTAATTTATATATGAATTGTGTAGGTTTTTTGCATGTTTATGTGTATTAAAATTTCGAGTTGGCACCTACAGTATTGTTGGAATATAGCGTATTTCTACGAATCAGGTTCCCATTTCCAGTATGAGGTTATTATAAGTTTACAGCATTTTCCTTACCATATACAGGGAGGAGCGATTAAGTGGGTCTCTTAATCGTCTCTCACAGTTGTAGTTCATTTTGTTTTTTAGTAGATTTTTCAGAGAAATAATCCTGTCAATTTTTACAAATTTTGGTTTGTGTATATTGTTCTACTTCGTTAAGACAGATTCAAATTCAGTTACTAATTTTTGTTATTTATTTTATCAAATTGTTTCATCCAATCGTTCCACCTACTTTATTTATTAATAAAATTGGTTTGTGAAAACTTGCCAATATTTCATTTCCCTCGAACACATAAAAAATCCACGCAATTTTGAAGCCGTGGTCGAACACAGCCTATACGAACATAACTGGTGACAAAACTAAGCCGTCCCGCTCGGGAGAAAATATAAAGGTAAGAATTTCATCTGGTGACCAAACTATTTAATTCTCAATCCGTCTGATTAGAACGGATTTCAAACTTTTCTGATCTGGTGGCAGCAACTCCCACGCTACCAAATTTAAATATAAAAATAAACCCTTTCGGCTGAACGATCCCATATACAGGGCGGTGTATTTTCTTGTGTGAGTGTAATTCATCAATTAAGATAATTATAAATCATTAAAAATTAGAAAAGGGATCGTTTCAGACCCGACGGTCTTTTATTACAGTGATGTCATTTTATTTTTCATATTCCTTTCAGCAAACTGTGTTGGATGTTTATTGGCGTCACTTAGCTAATCATGCATTGTCATCCAAATTAAACGTGTTTCAAAATTCTCTTGCAAGTTTTGATCCCAACTAACATACATACACACATACATACACATACAGACACAAACATTTGCAAGATAAATATATAACAGCTTGTAATAAAGACTCTGAAAGAATATATTTTTATTTAGTTCATAATTTTATTGGACTTCAGCAAAATGAAAATGAAAAAAAAAGAGTTCAATATCACTTATCATTTTTCCATCTACTGCTTCAAGTAAACATATAAAAACAAATTATTCAGACTGCTTGTTTCTGTTCCTTTCTGGTAGCCTCAATCTTAGCTTCATTCTTTTCAAACTCACTTATCAAGTTTTCCACTTCTGTACTGCTCAAAATGTTGATTACTGTTTTATTATTCACACGAGATAAGGTAGCCATTTCCACTGAAAGAAAAATTAAATTAAATTTTCCACCAATATGAGGAAAAATTTTTCTTGGGTGCACCTGAACACATCATTAATTTTGTGCAATCATAATTGCAATCCTGATGTTTTTCAATGAAAATAGTTAGGTGAACATGTAATATAGGTATAAGGCTTTCTAGTATGGAATATAAACATCCAGCCAGAGAAAATATATAAATACAAAATATCGATATGTCCCTTTTGTGCAAACGACAAGGATATCACATTTTCATCATCGATCAAAGTTACAATAAAACTCACAGTATAGACTTCATTTCCAATACGTGCTATATAGAAGCATTCTCAGTTGGACTGGCCCAACTACTTTATAGTAAAATGCGTATTAGAAATGAAGTCTATATAATTAAAATTTGTAATATCATGAATAGTGTTATTTATTTTTACCAAGTAACGGGTCAGTGTATTTGAAAACCAATAAAACTACTTTGCCTATTGAATAGGAAATAATATGGAATCATATGTTTTTCTGCAACTTGATTTCTGTATTCTTCATTAGCCTGCTGTGAGACTAAATGTTACATAAAATTCTCTGCAATGAACAATTGAAACAAAATTTTTATAAAGTATGAAATACTTTACTGGTATACAAGTATCGTTGTCCATAGCATATTTTTAGAGCTTCCACAGTAGAGCTTGCTGGCTACTCGAAATAATGATTTGAAGTATTTTCAGTGCATGACTTCACAGTGCTAGAACTAGGGCGGTGGTGAATCCTTTTTTTTCACGTGTTAGCATAGGCTGCTGCCTCAAAGTTCCGATGGTACATGACCCATCATTAACGGCCATTGAAAGTCGAAGCTTACCTTCTTAAGGTTTTGTCACTGCTGATAAGGCTGTCCTTAATGAGTCCGATGTACTCTGTTCATCCAGTTTCTTGTTCACTTCTTCCATAATCCGTTCATTGATTATTTCCCAACTCATTTTTAACCCCTTTTAGTCTGCTGCTGAAAATTTGCCATTCCTTGATATCACCTTCCACTTATTCAACTTTTTCGATCATTTCAAAAGAATCACTGGCCCTTGTTAACTTCTAACACGCTTTTAACACGATTCCATATTAGCTTCACTTGTATGTGTTTGATTATTAGTTTGTATGTTTGTAACCGACTCCTTTGAACTCTATTTTGACTAACTTTGAACATACAGTTGTATTTAAAACTTTCAACTTATCAAAAATGACAATACAATAATTTCAAAGTTTATCTCATTATCCTGATCAGGATCGCCTGGATTAAATAATTTCCTCCACAGTCTCTGTGTGAGAACAAGTAAGTCAACAACACTGTCTGTGCATGCGTACATATTTTATATTAAGACAAATGGGCTTGAAATAATTTCCTAGCACAGTCTCTGTGTGAGAGCAAGTGAGGCAACCACTGTCTGTGCATGCATATATATTTTATATTAAAACAAATGGGCTTAAAACAGCAAGCCAAACTGAACAGTGGAAAATAAATAATAGTTTTAAAAACTGAAAAAACACGCTTCAATAGCAACACAAACCAAAAAATAAAAAATAATTCGAAACGAATTTAAGATTGTGTTCAACTTCGATAATAAGTCCTATGGCTTGATGTAACTAATGACTTTCATCAAGTCTGAAATCAGAATAAATCTATTTACAAAAAATTCATTTTTTTGTAAAAAAGCGTGGGGTGCTAAATATCCATATTGTTATGAATACTTGATTAGGAGCTATTTGCCGGATTGGCACCCCACGCTTTATTACAACAAAATTAATTTTTTTGTAAATAGATTTATTATGATTTCAGACTTATTAAAAGTCATTAGTTACATCAAGCCATAGGACTTATTATCGATGTTGAACATAATCTTAAATTACTTTCGAATTATTTTCAATTTTTTAGTTTGTGTTGCTATTGAAGCGTGTTTTTTTTTAGTTTTTAAACTATTATTTATTATGAAAAGTTCCTTTTGTTGTTTGCATGTGGTTGACAAAATTTTTTGAAAAATCAACAATGAATTCGGACTTCAAGAAAACGAATAAAAATTATTTGCTAAGCGGATTGATCACATCAAATGTCATAAAGTAGTAAAATATTTTCCCTTTTTTAAATTTTTTGTATTATTTCATCAATTATTTTCATTATTTAATTTCTTTTTCATTTTTAAGGTGTGCATTTATTCACTTATTGCTTAGTTTAACCCATTTAATAATTCCCTTTGAGTTCAGGTTACAATAATTTGTTTTCTTTACAAATTAGCGTTCTTTATAGATTTCATGAATTCCATATTACTTTTTTTTCTCAACTTTTATTAATTTTCAACACTATTTCTATTTTAACTAACTCATCTGAATATTTTGAAACATCTTTCATTTTCTGGTTCCATTCTAGATTCAAAATCTGTTTATATCTTTTTAGACCAAATCTGTTACATTATTTCTGTTGCTAAAAACTATTTTAACAACATCATCTATTCTACTTTACTGATTTCTTGTTTTTCTGAATTGTTTCAACACCACCTCTTGGTCGTTTTTCCTTTGGTTTCCTGTTTTTTTCGTTCCTCTTGTCATTTCATTTCTCGTTCTTTTTTTTTGTCTTTTCAAGTCATTTTTATTTTCGCCATCTAAGTAGTATTTATTCCATCGCTTTGCTATTGCCTTATTTTCACGTTCACTGCACAGAGACAGCTCGATGTTCAGAATGATGATTTGACGTCACACACGCACGTTGTCGGAGTTGTGCCATTGACGGTTCGCTGGCTTTATACAGCTATGCCTTGGGTGAAACAATATTCTTTCAATCTATGAATATGGACTGTTTTCTAAAGATATCTTTCTGATTCACGAAATCATTTAAAAAATAAAAAGTGTTATTCAAATTAATGGAAAATACTGGTTATCTGAATTGAAATACACTTGGATGTAGCAATATGTTTGAACAGATGATTCAATCTTTACAATAAAATTTACTATGTCCCAAATCTAAGCATCTATCAAAATGAATAAATACGTAGTTAGATAGTGAGGAAATTCTGAAAAATTATTCAAAAACGTTATTTTATACATTTATCATTTACATTTGGCAGCAAAAACCTATATCTATATATTACTGTTATTGTTTTCTAAAATAGTACCTTAAATAAATTGAAAATGGAATATTTATAATTACCCTTTTCTGAAGTAAGTTTAGCCATATCCAAAGTTTTGACAAGAACTTTTATAGCTAGAGATTTGGCATCCTTCAGTGTCATTTCTCCTTCTTTATACTCCTGTTTCAAGTTGGAAATGGCAGCCTGGAAAAAATAGGAATAATCGATTCATATTTCGTGAAGAAATCAAATGCAAATTACATTTACATCAATAAAATAAATCTACCAGTGAGATGGCTGTGTTCCATGTAAGTGAAAAGAAAAATATTATTGTATTCGAAGTGTACTATGACGATGTAATATTAATCATTTGATAAAGCGTTTCGTGTCAAGATGGCCACCATCAACTTTTTTTTTCAAATATGGACCTGTCTTTTTTATTACAGATATTGATAAAGCGATGAATTCACAATCCAAGGGTATATCACATTCGATATTTTTATAGTTTCATTTGAAATAACTAACATCACTGACAAACATTTTCAATTACGGTCCTGTTACTTCTTCTGTAAATTGTTTCGATTTCTTCGAAATATAATTCAGATAACCCAATAAATTCGACAGGTAGGTACCCTAACACAATGAAAATTCGTACTTTTTTGTTTTGGAAATTTCTGTATTACCGTAATCCCTCTTTCAAGACTTATTTCTCCCTAATCAATTATAATTCGTAATATTTTTATAATTCTAAATCCTGGAAGTAACGAAAATATCAGTTTTTGGTCAAAATTCGATTGTTGTATAATTTGGTATGATCAAATAGCATCTCAATTCGTTTACCATTTTAAATGGTTTCTATGGCAGGAAAAATTAATACGTTGTTGATATCTGTTGAGAACTGTCAAGACTTTATGAACATATCAAAGAAGAATTCAAATGATGGAAGGACTGATATGTTATTTAGTTATCCAAAATCAAAAGAGGATTTCTATTTGATACAAACTGAGTAGAAAAAAAAGTGTTTTTGTATAATTCAGTGTTCATATAAAACTATTTGTTTCGAAAGGATTTTTCTTTTGTGTAACTCAATGTTTATAGGAAAGTAGCTGTTTCAGGAGAGCTTTTTCTTCCAGTTTGTGTCTGAAAGCTACTTCTTTGCATGATCTACACATCTATCTATAGAGTTACTTCTTTTAAAATTGATTGCTTGCTTCCTTCCTTTCTTTGGAAGATTCCAATATTTTTTTGTATCAAGATGGAGTAGTAGAAAGCCAAAAACTTTCTTTCCCAAATCAATAAAATATACCGCATCAGTAAGTCAATATCAGACAGTTCTCATCTGCTCAGTGGTTTGGAATTTTGGGTTCTGAGACTAAAAGAGACTGCTTTCGAAAATAGCCATATGTAATGAAGCTGAGTACATACATTACTGTGTTTATGAATTCATCTTTTTTCATTGGAAAACGTAAAAATACAAGTTAAGCACTCACTTTTCAGGGTGAGCTGACAGAATTTCTGCTATTATTAAAAAAAAATCCCAATGAAGCTTTTGATGTATTCACAGAACTCATTAACAATGTTTTCCCAACATTTTTGGAACCTTCTGTTGTGATCACAATTCATTAATGATCCTCGAACTTTCGGTCAAAATCTCTTATTCCTCCTTTAGCCAAAATTTTCGCTAATAGCCAAAGCTAAAAAGGCTTTCGATTGCATAAGTTATAGAATTCTGTTGGAAACTTCGTATATTACGGTTTCAGAGGAATCAGTTTGCAGGGGTTTCGGCCGTATCTATAAAATCGTAGCCAGTCAGAAAAACACAGTTCCATTATCAGATTGAAGCTACTCTATTAGGCTCTATTCAAATTCGAGTCTATGCATAGGGATCTCGTAAACAGTAAGAGATAGAGTCAGTTGATTTGTGACAAAGTAGATTGATTCTTTTACTCTATCAAAATATTCAGATACCAGAGTTCTATAACTTCCTTTTACATGTCTTCCATGAATCATTTCCAAATCATTCAAAAAATTAATTAAACCAAAGTTTAGATGAGTGAAGGTATTGAAATATCCGCAAAAAATTTGCGATGCTTGCAATACTTGGGAAAATTTACCAAAGATGAAAATTTCTATTTTTTGCAGTATAGAAAAAGTTATACGAAAATAATTAAACATGCTAAACAGAGTTATTATGAAAACAAAATGATTGAAACGGACAATAAAACTGATGAACCTTGGAAAATAATTAACGAACTGAAAGGAATATCTGCTAGAAATAGTGAATCAACCATTTACCTAAATAACTGAGCAGTAATGATTTGCTCAGTCGCTGGTAAAATAGCAAAAAAAATGTCAAAACATGATGACCCCTCAGAGAAATTCAAACACCTTAAAGTAGTAGAAATCCTTGTTTTGCCTGAAACAACTTCACAAACTAAAACAAGTAATCTCTCCTGAAAATACACCCCCTTCTATCTAAAACAAGTACTATCTACAATTAAAAATTAAAAATCATCTGGAAACCATGAAATCTCCATTATATTATCGAGAACCTACCTGATGAAATACTTGAAATACTCTTCAACTCATAAACCAACCTTTCAATACAGAAATATTTCCTGAACAATTAAAAACTTCAGTTATAATCCCGTTACTTGAAGGAAGCGATACTAATGATCCCTCTAACTATCGTCCAATCACAATTATACCTGCGATTGCTAAACTTATTGAAAAATTTGTGAAAGTAAGAACATTGAATTCCATCACTAAACATAACATTATCAGCAATTCACAATTCGGTTTCCAAAATATTAAAAATATTAATGATGCCATATTCAATCTACTATATGTCTATACTGAAAACAATGATGGCGAGGCAGTTGGGGCAGTTTTTATTTATATATTTACGGATTCAAGACCCATTTCCCGCAGTACAATTCAAAAATACACATAATACCTAATAGAAA
>WOGR01009365.1:0-11379 GCA_015342045.1 Leptinotarsa lineolata | reverse complement strand
CAGCATCGACCTCCTCACTTCAAGAATAAAATGTTAATGCCCATGAAATTGTCAACTCAGCTAGTTCAAATATATTACAAGGCTCTTCAACATCGCAGGATAATAATAATGGCAGTTGTTCTAATTGTCCTTTTCATATTAATGTTCATAAATAATAATATAATTAATTTATATAATACATTTGTAACAGAATTTAATTGATACTACATCTATTGTTCATAATAAAACTCCCTTGAAAATTGAATAATTATGTTTGTTTATTGCTATTTGGTCGAAAAAATTCTTCAATGACAGTTATACAAAATAAACATTTGTGTAACATAAAAGATTCGAAACTATAGAATCATTTCTATCAGCAACATTGAACTGTCTAACGATGGTGATACGTCATTAATTGGTATCAAAATCTTAGTATGTCTTCCATATACTAAGTGCGAGGTATTAACCAAACAAAAGCTCCTTCTGATTGAACGCAGACGTTACCTGTACGGTGTCATTTTTTCACTCGTAGGAATGGAAGTATTCTACATTAAAGTATGTTTTATGGAATATTATATTGATACCGTGTAGTCTTCCATTGCCCCAACTGTACTTCCGGTTTGGTCTACATGTCTTCGGTAGAAGGTTACAGCTGTCCTGAAAGCTTTCTGATTACAGTCTGAATAAAAGAAAATAATTTGAGTCTTCTTCGCGTTCGTTCGTGAAATAAATAACTGGTTCTACGAGAGTGGCACAACTAGAGGTATGATGAAGCCAGAATTGCTCGTGGACACGCATTTGTGTTTTGCTGAGATAAGAAACTATATATATATTTGGACTCTGGCACGAAACTTTGTATGGTATAGTGGAGAGTTTTTGGTTTTTGTGTGATTTGTTGAGATTTGGGACAAGATTTCATTACTTAAAAAAAAGAGGTTTGAATCACGAGTTTCAATTCCTTTATCAGACTCTCATTATCAAACTCAATCATACCAATAATTATCGAACATAAATGGATTCCTGCTCGAAATGAAATTTGATCAATCAATAAATTGAAATAGATATACGAGGTACGTTAAAAAATGACATGAATTTTGGTTTTTTTTTCAAAAAAAATTTATTTATTCATCAATTTCTATTCGTTCCCCTGCAAAGAAGTCCCCCTTAGATATAATACACTTGTGCCAGCGTTTTTTCCAATCCTCAAAGAATTTCTGATATGCACGTTTTGGTGTGTCCTTGAGCTATCTCAGCAATTCGGCCTTTATCTCCTCAATCATTGCGAAACACCATCCTTTCATGGGTCTTTTCAATCTTGGAAAAACAAAGTTGCAGAGGGCCAAATCTGGTTAATGCGGTGGCTGAGGGATGAGTATTCATAAATTATGAACGAGGTAGCTCCAGAATATCACAAGTACTGAATTTTGGAGGTCAATTGCTGGAGAGGCCTTGTAATATCTCAAACGAGTAAATAAATCTTTTTAAACAATCATATACCGCTTCTTCACCTCATCAACCAAACTCCGATACTGATAATAAACACTTTCTCAATACATCAACCTTCAGTGAAAACGAATTATATGAGACACTAAGGTCGCTTAATCCTAAAAAGACTACTGGTCCACATGATATTCCAGCTTTCATACTGAAATATTGTACACTTGTTCTTGCTCTCTATACTAATTAATATTTGCATGAAATCGGCTACAATACCAAGGTTCTGGAAATCCTCAAAAGTCTGTCCCATTTTCAAAAAGAAAGATAGACGAGATATTTCAAATTATCGACCTATCTCTATTATTTGTAAATTTGCAAAGGTTTTGAGGTTCTGCTGGAGCAAGTTATATGTCGTCATGCAAGATGCAATATAAGTATAAACCAACACGGTTTCATGAAAAATCGTTCAACGATCATCAATCTTCTGACTATAACCCAACATATTGCTGAATCTATCGACAACAGAGCCCAAACTGTTGTTATTTACACAGATTCGTCTACCTTCGACAGGCTAGAACATGGCATTATACTTAACAAACTAGTAGATTTTGGGTTATCCTCATCCCTAATTGCACTCTTTCAATCCTATCTACGGGATCGAAAACAATATGTCCAGGTCAATGGTTCCAAGTCTGCAGAATATAGTGCTTCTTTCGGTGTTCTACAAGGGTCAAATCTGGGACCACCGCTCTTCAATATCTTCAATAATGATATTGCAGATGTTATAGATGTATATTCCCTACATATGTTCCTTCCAGTTCGTTGTTATTTGGATACTCTAATGACATTTGATACAATTTTTGTTTCACATTTATGGATTTGAGTATTGCCGGGGTGAGCTAATTTTTCTTGTGTACATTTTTTTTATTTCGGAAATATTTGTGTTTCTTGTATGTGATATTTCAATTTTTCAATGGATACTGAAGCCATTTGGTCTACAACATTTTAAGAGTATATATCGTTTCAACTTTGTGCTCTCAAATCTAATTTGAGCTGATGATAGTCAATGTATGTTTTATAGATATCACTTCGTCATACAATAAGTGAGCATAGATATTATATCAAATTATAAGAGATTTGATTTTTTTGAATTCAGTGTCACTGTTTTCCGAGTTTGAAAGCCGTTGATTTTTGGAATTTCTCCCTGACATTTCGCTGGCGCGAGTGACTAGCTTCTTCATAGGTTTAACCATCATGGCTTGCTGTCCGATGACTAACTTTTAGGCTTCGTGGAAGACTCTCTGAGGGGGTTAGCCCACGTGTTCCCGGGTGACGTCGTCGAACTCTTTAGACCATGTCTGACAGGAAGTTACATTCAATGGAGGGGAAACTTCTATGAGCAACTAGATGGCGTTGCGATGGGAAGTCCACTCAGCCCAGCAAATTATTTCATGAAACGGTTTTAGGGAAAAGCGATAGACACTTTTACATTGAAGCCGACCTTGTGGCTACGTTACGTGGATGACACCTTCGTCATCTGGAAACATGGAGGAAACGCCCTGAACAGTTTCCTAAACCACTTAAACGCCCTAGCAAAAAAATCACCATGGAGATTGAACAGGACCAATGGATAGCTTTCCTAGATGTACAAGTAGAACGATGTGGTACCGGACTAACCCAAAAAGTGTATCGAAAACCCACACACACTGACAGATACTTGCACGCACTATCGAACCACCATCCTAGCCAAAAGAGAGGAGTCATCTCCACTCTTACGGAACAGGCTCGGAGGATATGTGAACCAGACCATCTGAAGGAGGAACTGAAATACCTAGAAGTGACCTTGAGATCGAATTGATACAGTGTCCCCGAGATCAGGAAAGCTATGAAACCGAAGAGTACTACGGTTCAAAAAGCGAAAAAGGATCAGATGATTGCACGCGCGTATCTACCGTTTATCCCTAGGGTCACGGACAGGATTGGAAAACTATTGGATAAACACGACATCGAAACAGTTTTCAAACACACTAGGAAGATACAACAAAGCGTCAGGTCGTGTGAAGACAAAACAGACCCATTATCAGTAGCAGGGGTCTACCGTATACCGTGTACTTGTGGGAAGGTATATATCAGAATCACCAAACGATCCATGGGAACAAGACTGAAAGAGCATAAAAGGAACTGCAGATTGAGCCAAGCGGATAAGTCAGCTGTGGTAGAACACGCACTTAGTGAAGGAGACCATATAATTTTATTTTGAAACACAGAACTAATTGCCCCCAACCAGGGATACTATTGCCGAGTGGTACGGGAGGCAATAGAGATCCACAAACACACGGAGAATTTCAACAGAAAAAAAGAAGTGGTGAACCACAATCGAATATGGAACCCCATTTTAAGAAATTCGAGAATAACGAACAGAATGACAACAGGTAGCAAGATTGTTAATGTTCCAGGTACAAATACAGGTACCAATACAACTGATTACCTGACAAGGCATAAATACGCTTTACGAAGCCTAAAAGTTAGTCATCGGAGAGTCAAGCCATGATGGTTAAACATCTGAAGAAGCTAGCCACTCGCGCCAGTGAAACGTCAGGAAGAAATTACAAAAATCCACTGCTTCCAAACTCGGAAAACACTGACACTGAAAACCTCAGCCGTGAAAGTCTAAACCATTTTTTGTATTCTCTTGATTTTGTGTATCACGAAGGAATGGTCCAAACAACTAGGACTTGGCAATCTAGTATAATCATTTGTAAAAGAAAATCCTAAATACTACCTGAAATTACTCATTATAGTTTTGTATTCCGCGACATAATCATTGTCACTCAGAAATTTTATAGTAAGATCTCCTGTGATACCATCAATATCATTTTGCTCTTGTTGTTCTAAGTATTTCATAAGTTCAGAATTGAAGAGTTTTGGACACGTTCCAGGGAAGCGATTAATGGCTGTAATGGATATCTTTGTTTCATTAAAAATTAAAATTCTTATGACTTATATTTCACCAATTTGAGCCTTTTTTATTTCAAAGTTTAAGTTGTCTTCGATGAAGGCGACTATGCCATCATTTTTATTTAGCTGACCATCATTGTAAAATGTAAGAAAACCCTCTATTTTGAAAAAGTCGGATTTTCCAGTTTATATGTTTCTGTCAAAATGATAATATCAAATCTTACTGATAACTGATCTAATAACATCAGAACTTCATCAAACTTTTCCAACAGACTGCGATGAAGTTATCACTTCAAAAACGAAAAAATCGATAATCAAATGTATATAGCCTGAGAAATTTGAACAATCACTCCTTTTCTTTAACAGACCATGCACATAACTTTGTGAAAAGTTCACATTGTAGTAATCTTTTTTCTTTCTGTTAGAGAGCTAACAGATAGAAAATGATCAAAAAATCGTCAGAATTACTTTGATATACAATTCTCACCCCGGCAAATGGGCTCGTTCCGAATAATCCGAGCCTTATGCGATAAACTAACAATTTCACAAACCAACTAGCAGCAACACAACGTTCCGTATTTGCATCATCTATTCGCAGGACATACAGATATAATCAGTGAAATACGAGAAAATCCTAGGCACACAACGTCCATTTCGAGGGTAGGTAATATCAGTTCAACTAGCTGAAAAATGTGAATTATCCGCTACACGGTCTGATGAACATTTACGCAGCAATCAAATGACCCGGTGCAATTCGCCACAGAACAATGCAAACGACCCCGCGGTCGTTCTAGAAAAGTTTACACTTCGTAGGTATTGTTTGCTGGTCGGTATTAACTTTCGAACGAATGGTGTTAAATGAATTGATGAATGTAGCCATTACTACGTGGTAAGAGATTATCATGAAAAATGAGAAATGGAAATTTTCTATGTTTTTCACCACTTTTATTTGTAACTAAAGTTACTGCAGTTTCGTCCTATAAGGATATTTTCAAACTTTCACATTAAACTGAAAATGAAGTTTGTTCGCATCTTGATATAAAGACAGGTTTGGAGCCCTTACCCTTTCGGCTGTCATTGTCAGAAGGACAAGTAGATGTGTTCTCTGTTGAGAACATGTAATATTTTCTGATTGTGAGGTATTGATTCATTCTAGAAAATATCACATTAGTTGTGGTGTTAATCCATCTCATTTGTTCCCTTTCCTTACCTTCCAGTTTTGGAAAGTTGTAAACAACTGACATACATATCAATGTTCTATTATTTTCTTAAAATACTATTTTGAGTCATGATTTCAATTCAACTCATTCATTATTATAATTCATGCCGTATGTATGGAATTACTGTTTGACAAAAAAATTCTACTTTATAAGTACATTCGAAATGAAGGAACCAATACTGATATAATCACTCAAAAATCTCTGTTTGAAACAATAGAAATAATATTGGTGAATTGATCAGATACTTTTTGTTATTAATTGAAATCATAAACCTTTTGAAGCAGGGACAGAATCATTCTTATTATGTGAACAATATGTATAATATTAATTTTTATAAAGGCATGTATTCTTCAAATGAATAAGTATAATATTATGAATGAACTGACTTGTTACCTGATGAAAATCAATAACACTATTCATGATAATAATTAAACAATTTCCACAAAAATTTTTTATTTCTTAGAGCGTTTCGTAACACCGTACTTCCTTCCTCGATAGCTTCCTGCCGCGGAAGCTAAGGTGTTAACAAAACGCATTCAAAAATTAAAAAGTTTGTTAAAATTGTTCAATTTTTATCATGGATGGAAAAGTATAAAATATATCTACGATTTCTCTCAGACACTTTTGTTCAATTACTACTATATCCATCAAAACAACTGTTGGTATCATGATTATCACAAAAATATCCAATGTACTGTTGTCATATGATTGAAAGAAAAAAACAAAACTAAATGTTCATATGAGTAGCACACATATTGTTCGAACGATATAAATAATTTCGACCTCGGTTCAAAAAGTTTCCGATTTCAATTAATATGTTTCAACTCAAGATCAGAGTTGTTTCTGAAGATTTTCGATAGAAACACCTGTTTGATAAAGAGTAATTGCTAGTAAATCTATAAAAATATTTTGATTCATAGATATTGCAAACTGGTTCCTCAGCAACCAGGTATTCTCAAAAATATTAGATTGTTTTACTAACGGATGACCCAGCTTCGTGCAAAGAGACATCTTTTTTCTAACGTTCTATATTTCTGATAGTAACAGTTAATTTTGATAATAATTGACTCACAGATGGACTCACAGATGCTATTACTGTATAGAATATGATAGTTTATTCAGCCAATCAATACTACAGCGAGATCAAAAGTTATTCCTTACCTGAAACAAGAAAAAAATTCAAAACATTGACCCTTGAAGAATTTTTACTCTATAAACTAGAAATAAGACGTGTTTCACTTCACAGCAGCTTCTTCAGTTGATTTTGATAAAAAGCAGTTGCGATACAATAATTGGTCGATGGATTATTCTAGGTATATAGGTGAATTTTAACAATAATTGGTGGTTGACACTGTTGATAGTAATAATTCTCTGCATATAATATGTAGTGGTTCATATTGAAATCATAGTTGTTATTCAAAATGTGGCATGCATAGATGTGTGTTGTTCTAAAGTTCACGTTTTGACATTTCCAGACGTTCTTCCTTTATAAATTTAGTTGGTATCTTTTTTGAATTTTGTCCGGTGTATGTCCGTTGTCTTTTGTACATTCATTGATTTCATTGACTAACAAAATATAAATATAATACTTCTTTATAAACATCCTGTATGTTCCAAAAATATATTCATCTTTAAACCGCCCAACAGAATGATTACCACTCTTCCTTTTCGTCTACGAAACAATGTATACCTAGAAAAGAAATAAATTTAACCCCACATTTACGCGATTTAAACGAAATAACGAGTTTCAGGCACAAGCACATCCAATACACGATTTATCGATATCGTTAGCGTGATATTGATTGAAGCTCATTAGGTAGATTTTACCTAAACTGTGACCTCATCATTCATGAAGCCACATATTGACAATAAGTATACATCAAAGGCCCTTTTGTTCTCTCGTAAAGTGGTTTCTGTGTACGGCATGTTCTGTCTATATTGCATCGACCTTTCTGTCATCGCAAAAAGGGATATTTTCCTCTTTTCAACTCTTAACGATTCAGGGGATCAATAAAAACGTGGTGTTTGACATACCATATACACAGCGGAAACATTCAGCCGATGACAGTAAATTTTAAAGGAAAATTATCTGAGGATCATTTCGATTGTGAATTTTCGATAATTTTTTGATAAGGATTTTCAAATCCAGATGAAAAGACAAATTACTTAGAAGACATCTTGATTTATCTTAATTTTTCAATGTATTCTGGTGAATGCGCCAGTTTTAGTTTTCAAAAATTGGATTTTAGAAAGTAATCCTTTAATCAAATTAACTTCATGAGCACCCAGTCTACTCTTCTCAAAAATATCCAGGTTCGTCTTGATATGACTTTCTTCGAATCCTAACAAAATTTTCAATTCATGTTGTATCTAGTAGAAAAATTTTTGAACTTTGTTGGTGTCTAAATTTGTCTCAACACTTTCACGTAAGAAAATCACGTTTTGTATAGAATGCTATCGTTATCTTTTGGAAATGGGTCCATCAAAATGAATGAAAAACAACAAAAAACCGCATAAAAAGTTGGTTTCTTTTTTCACAAATTATATATTTATCGTTTGAGGTTAGATCGGATGAATAAGAATATGAATAGTGAAGGGGTATTTTGATTTTACAATAGATATATGAATTCAGAAATTTCAGAATCACCTTTGAATTTACAATGAAGAATATGATTAACTGATAGATCAATAAATGTACAAAACGCTTTTGTCTTTATCACCAGAAACAAATAAATATATTCATGGAAAAAAATCATGAAAAAATGAAATATAGAATACTGTACTTTTACGTTCACTCAGAGTAAATCCCTGTGTTGAAATAGAACTATAGTTTTTCCTAGATAAACTTTTCCAACACAGTTTTTGTGATTCTGTCTCTAGATCAGAATATCTCTTTCATATGAGGTGCAAACATCTGTGAATGATATCTGATTCAATTCCATAACGTATGTTTGGAATACAAACTGAATAGCAAAAAAAATTTTTTGTATAGGTGAATGTTCATATGGAAGTAGTTGTTTTGAGAGAGATTCTTTTTGAAATTTGTGTCTGAAATTTACTTCTCTCTATACAACTTTGGGAAGATTCCTTCAATTGATTGTTTTCTTCGTTTTGTGAAAAATTGAGTTCAATCTCTGATTTGATCTACAAAAACAGATTTCAATTCAGACATACTGTGGAAAGTGGTACTTTTTATATGGAAAATATTTTTGTGAAAGTTCAAAAGTTTTCCAAACTTGTAAAGTTTTTCCATTCTACTACCAAAAAGTCGCATACGTTTTTGCTAACTTTCGAACATGTGCTACAAACTTTATTACTGAGGATTTTTCAAGCAAAAGATCTACGAACACAAGACAAGATAGACTGTATGGAATTGTTCAATCCAGAGCGGTCTGAAGTATTGAATCTGTTATTTTCCTGTTGACGAAGAGTATTCAACAAGAATCCCAAGAATTCGGAACAATCCTCTTGTTGTCCTGAAAAGTATCTAGTGGACTTCAAAGACTCTAGAAAATCAGTTGGTGGGAAAGATGATACCTATATATTATAAAATTTGAATTTGAAGGTGGAAATATAATTGAATTGGCTTCATACATTATCAATCGACACTATTTGTGTGTCGTGAAATATTCTCATATTCTCTGGACTAACTTTTCATCAGAAATGGAAAATGTTGAAAAAATCAACTTTTCAAAATGATTTTTTGCATAACTGCTAAACTATTCGATTTATCTATCATATTTTCGAAAGTACTTTCCTGGCGAAACCCAAATATGGGAAGCTATATATTACATTTTTATTTCCAAAAACCTAACTTTGATACATCACGCATTCGTACATAGGGTCAATGATTCAATAAAGCCCTATGTAGTAATATCTGAAACTTCTATATAAAAACTCCATTTTTTCACCTCAAACGTTCAAAACAAGCCGGAAATGAAACGCAGTGTACATACTTGTAACCAATACATTTTCGTCCACGCTGTGTATTTTACTACTATGGAAGGGTTCTTTCCGGAAGAACCGACGTTTCAGAATATGTTTCCGGATCACCAATAATGATTTTTTTTTGAAAAAAATCCAAGAAAAAACTCTCACGTTGACCTAACCAAAACAAATCTCACCTCACATCATTTTTTCCACCAACTCCCGTTCCTCGAAAATCCTCCGAAGTCGCTATCCTCGAAAAAGTTTCGTCGCACTATACCGAAAGCTTGCGCGTAAGAAAACTCCGGGAAAGCGTCACCTCCGCCACCAAAGCTCACTTCGCGCGTCACAGAGCCTACTGCGATTTCTCGCCGCCCCAAGTCGGGCTAGGGGCGAGGGCGGGCGAAGGCGACCGAGCCCTGTCGATCGCACTTTTGATTGGAAACACATGAATATGTAACAGAATTATATCCGATGTAACGAGCCACCGGCGTTCGTTCCATTGTAAATCTGTTTGTGTTATGGAGGATTGCTCATTACCGATGGATTGCGGACTTCGTACGACGGACTTTTCTACGCTGCAGAGTCAGCGTCGGACTCAGAGGTTCAGAAACGCTTGCGAAAAATAGTTTCGATTGTATTGAAAGTGAGGGTTGAAGCTGTGGTTTGCTTCGAAAACCGACTCCTTCCAAACAAAACTGTCATAATCCCCTTCACCAGGAGGAGAAAATTGGACGATTTAACGCCACTCACCTGGAACGCTCACTTGGAAAAATTTTTCACAAAGCCAGGCTGTCCCTATGGACATATCGAAAGATTTGTGGTGAAATTTGGAGTTAAGGTCCCAAACAAATCAATTGGATATTGTCAGACCAATAATCACTTATGGAGCAATTGCCTGGTAGCTGAAAGCTTTACAGAAAACGGCTCAGCCGAAGCTCTCTGGCATAGAGACAGGCTTGTCTGACTTTCTGTGGTACCATCAGTTGCACACCGTTAGCAGCCATGGAGATCCTTCTAGAACTACCTCCTCTCCACATTTTTTCTGGGAAGAGAGGCTAGATGGACTGTATACAGACTTATGCACATCGCCAATTGCACAAAACAATCTAATGCAGAGTTCACTAGACTGCTGGATTGACACTAGAAGTCACAGCATTCTGGGAATGACCTCTGACTTTATGCCCCCAACTGTCAACTACGAACTATCTTGTAAAGCACTTTTCCCGAGTAGAGAGGACTGGATCATCCAGAAGAAGGAAATATTAAGAACAGATAGTTATTGGTTCACAGATGGATCAAAAACACCTCCAGACTCTGGTGCAGGTGTTTTCAGTTGCAGACCCAGAACAGAGATATCAACCTGCCTAGGGTCTTATGCGACTGTATTCCAAGCGGAAATCTTTGCTATTGAATTGTGTGCAGAGAGATTGGTAGAATCCAACCTCACACACAATTCAATGAAAATTTTCATGGACAGCCAAGCGATGTTGGAAGCTCTTGGCTCCTACCGAGCAACAACTAAATTGGTAGCAAATTGCCAAAAACGACTCTCCTCGATAGAAAGACTCAACAAATTGTCTCTGGTCTGGATATCTGGTTACGCTGGCCTGGAAGGCAACAAGGCTGCTGACTCTCTTGCAAAAGGGGGTGCTGCAGGTAGCTTCATCGGACCAGAACCTGTCATTAGCATTGCTTTAGGCTTCGCCAAACAAACATTGACACCTGGATGGCAAGAAGTTTTACAGATTTCCGAGGCGTTCATTCACCCTTTGAAATTTGAAACCAAAAAAAAAGTTGTTGAACTCAAGTAGGGATGAACTACAATGACTAACAGGCCTCCTTACAGGTCACTGTC
>WOGR01009364.1:0-11379 GCA_015342045.1 Leptinotarsa lineolata | reverse complement strand
CTGGAACATCGAAGAAAGGTTGGAGATTTGTCTCTCTTCTATAGATACTTTCACGGGAAGTGTTCAAGGGACTTGGCACATTTGATTCCACCAAAAGTGGTGCATATCAGAAATACGCGACGGACTGTGGCTGCTCATCGTTTTTAAGTTCAACTCGGTACACCTCGAACTTTGCTGTTCAAAAACTTTCATTTGGAGAACTGCATTCATGTGGAATAAACTTCCTGAGAACGTTTTTCCCACTGGATTTAATCTCCAGCGATTCAAATCCAATGTGAATCACTACTTTCGCACCGCTCTTAGAGCCCCTTAAGATTTATCCTGTAGTGCTCATATTATTTCCTTAAAATAAATTAAACCATAACTCAAATAAACTTCACAGAAAGAAAAAATCTGATATTTATAGTCGAATCAGCAGTCTACTCTTACAACTGTATACATACTTATACAAATTAGTGCCGTGGCTTCAACATTGCAGAGACTTTAACAATACATTTGTATGATATGAATCTATTTCATTCTATTATAGGACAAACTGGCTACAAGTAACACTTCACTATGAGATTTTCACCGGACAGGTTACAAAACTACAACACGTGTTTTGCTATACAATAGCTTCCTCATACATGTATGAAAAATATAAAATGGCCGATACTTGATGAACATCCATGCTGCAGTACCTATCCAATAGGTTCTTCAGACTGTTTAATACTAGACCTATAACTAATACTAATACTAAACATGTGTGAACAAGTTGTGAAACACGTTTTTGTGATTTGTAAACTGTTAAATGAAAAATCCCACAAAAAGTCGTGTAAAATATACAATTTTTAGGACGCAAAGTATATCCCGAATCATACAGTTTGAGTTGAGCAATTGGAAATGTATGTAGTGTTTATTTTATCATTCAATACGAGTATATTATGTATGGATTTTCTGTACTTCAGGCCTGATTTAAAATTTAGTTACATTGAATTCATATCGTAAATGTTGTACCCTATTTATCCTTAATATATGTACCTTTGAAATCAATTCGTTCTGAATAGTTTGTAAACCATTTTGCATACTAATTTCATCTGAATAATTCCTGCACAATTATATTCCGCTGTTAAGTATTTTATGTGTCATGAAACAAAACTGAAATTTTGGTTCCACGAGCTCCAATACAAGCTCCGCCCACTCAGAGAGAACAAACGGAAAACGCGGAAAAAGCTGTTTTTCCATGATATTTCAGCTTGGTTTATGGAAATCAAGACGTGGAATATCGTTTCCTAAGTGCTAGGAAAAATCTTTTGCAAGATAAATAGCAATTGCTCAGGGAAAAAGTCGATTTTATGGAAAATGGCTTTTTCAGCTATTTAGCTAGAGAAATCGAGCTTTCTTCAAAGAAGCATCGATAGAGTTTCTTAGTAGCTATCGTTTGACACCTGAATTGTGTTTCTAACGTGAAAGGTGCAAAAGTTATTTAGATTTCGAGTTGAAAATTATTACAATTTTCAAACACAAATTTCAGGCGGAAGGGCCAGGAATTTCGAAAAAGTTTATTTAACTTTCTGATTCAGCACAGTAGATGGTACTCAAAAATGAAGAAAAAAATTTTTGAGAAATTTTTTCGATTCCGAAGATTTCCGAATGTGCACAAAGGCTGTTCGGTAATTTCGCCAAGAATGAGATTTCAAACTGGGCAATCGAAAAAGCAATCAAAAGGCCCCTACGGGTTTTGGGACAAATGCTGATCGCTGATTAGCAGGAGAGAGTTCATTCCTTGCGTATAAGGATAGGAATGCCCAAGCCCTGTTAGCTAGTTGGTTTTGGAGCTTGAACTTGTGCTGAACAAACTTGAAATAGGGATTTTATCAAAAATCTTCGTCGAAATTGAGATTTTTTGATGAAACTTTGCCGAAATTTGGGAATTTTTGGAAAAAGTTTTCAAGCCAAAAAACGTGGAGATTCTACAAGTGGATCATTGATTTGAATTCGTGAACCTGTATATTTAGAGTTCTTTTTAGAACTAAAAGAGATAGAATGCGGACTTGGAGCTACAGGAAGCAGAAACTTGGAAGAAATTTTATTGGAGAGCTATGGTCGCAGTTTTTCGGCGGAACTTGTTTGGAGTTTGGTTATCCAGTGAATACCCTGGACACAGTGGACACTATAGAGAAGCAGACAAATATTTTGAGGAATTTTGATATTGCTAATTCTGGTTTTCTGCTGTTCAGGTTCCTGCTAGACGCGCCGTCTCCCAAAATCCTACAAAGCGAAGAGTAGGTCCTAACTAAAGTTGCCCACTTTCAGTTACCGACCACCTTGCGGTGTTAAACGGTCTGGTATAACGAGATTAAAGCGGAAAGGTCAATACACCATTAGATTAGTCCGTCGGACTGTCGACTCAACGTTACCGTTGGGACCCTCCAGGACAACGATACCTATCTTCCAAATCCTGCGAGCGGCCCTCATCCTAGGGTGCACTTCAACTTTTAGGCTCCTTGTTCCTAAACACTAGCTCAGTTCTCCTAGTAGGCCTTGTTAGGGAAATTAATTTCGCGAACAATGGTGAACATTAAAACTTAGCTTAACCGTGAATCCTACCCTCTGTCTCTTTCCAAGGCAGACTCACTCTAGGAAAACTTTGAAAATCAAAATGCAGACTAGGGCAAGACAAGCGCGGGCGCAGCTTGCAAGTGATGCGACAGTGCCAAATCGCGAGGCCAACCACTTCGGCCAAACGATTTTTTATTCAGACAACCTTAGTCGTCTGAGTGAGACTTCTACACAACAACGCGGAAACCCCCTGGAATCTGTGTTCAGACTACACAGCATTCTGCGAACTCCAGCGGAGATGGCTAGTCTGAGACTGTCTTCGTCTAGACGTATCTCTTTCGAGAACGAGGACATCAGTGCCTCATCCTTGGTCGCAGAGCGACACAACCTGAGCACTTTCGATTCGCTTACAGCACGAATAGCTAGAGTCCCCGAAACGCCTCAAAGCGCGATAATAAATCGGAAGTCAACTTTGTTTTAAACCGATTTAGGGCACTAAACACACCCAACACACGGAGAATTTTCATGAGGACTTAGAAACTTTTAGTCGGAACACCCAACCGACAAGACTCGCTGCGCATAGGCGCGCAGCGAGTCTTGAAGCAGCTTGGAACTGGCGCCCTAGTGGAAAAACTAAGGGGCGGAGATAAGCCAGGAGGTTGTCATGTAGCCAGAGGGGGATTGGGGGTGACCTCATGGCGTGGCCAGTCCTTTCAACAAACCCATGGTCTGACGAACGAGCTGGCTAGGACATACGATCCTAACGTCGTACCCCGATTGGAAGTGGGACCCGATATCCCTGGAACCCAGGTCGGGAAGGCCAGGAGGCCGCTACGACGAAGTGGGTTGGGGAATCAAGAGAGCGGTGCGCGCAGGCACGCCTTACCCAAGCGCTACCCTACTTTAGGACATATGGTATAACGTTTTCATGGCAGGTAATTTTTAAGAAATCATAAGCTAACATTTCAACCAAACCTCAAATTTTTTGAGATAATAGTTATAAAAGCAGATTTGGAGCACTTTATGTACTTTTCCAATGTTAAAGTTGGATACACCCAAATTTATTGTAACATCTATCCAGTTACTGGTCATTTATAAGGTACTATAATTCAGAATATGGTTCAAATTTAGACTGTTCATTTCACACCATCTATATGGAGATTGAAGATAGGCTTAAAGTAAGATGAAATCTAGTTAATTGTAGATTTTCGTGAATATCTCAGACTAATTGGCAAATAAAAACAGTTAATAAATGAACTAGAGGGTCATTAATGAACAACAGACACCGGGAACCTAAGTTAGATCCCTGAGGTACACCAAAATATGTATCTGATTCACTTTTCCTGAAATACACAAGCTGCTTTCTGTTTATTAGATTTCTGAAGGAATATGCACGAAGTTTAGATAATGAAATCTTTATTGAATGCTCTTGCAAAGGCATTGGAAACCGTGGTGATGAAAAATTCTCTATTACTATATAATCCATATTTTGAATAAGAAATGATGTTTCTGATCAATAGATTTCTTGACTCATATTGAAATCATGGAACTTTGCGTTGACATATAAAATAGCATAATAACAAATTACATTTTTTGTCATTTTTCGCTTTCTCGAAATTTTAGCAAAATTTTCCTCCTTGATCATTTCTGAAATTTCAAATTATGTATAATTTCATAACTTAAGACGGTATGCCATCAGTACCAGATGTTTTTAGGTTGAATTTTTCGAAAGCCTTCTTAATATTTTAATTCAGCTTTAATCTCAAACAAATAATGCCATTTCATGAAACCAATATTTTTTGAGAATTTGCAGAGGAACACTTACGAGCATTTCTCTTAGACGAAGAGTTCATTTATGTTTAACATTTACCAGTAAAAGAAACAACAGAGACATGTGAGAATGCCCTAAGGTTGGGAAAGGACCAACATAAAACTTGTAAAAAATATGAGGAATCTCATTTGAATAAAATTTACTGATATCATCATACTCTCTCGAATGGCATTAAAAGCCATTCTAACGTTCAAGCAAAGCTGATATTTTAGCAAAATGATTAATGGAGAAAGAAAGTATTCGAACATCATTCGAATTCGATGAGAATAAATTACTGAATATATTATGTTTATCTTAGCGATCAATTTATCGTTCACAATCGTAAAAGAACGAGGAATAATTGATTATTCAAATAAACAAGTGAAAGTCTTATTTATCGTCGATCGAATCTGCGTTTCCTTCCTTTCTTTCGAACTAGTTCACATGTGACTCCTGAGCATTCGATTTTAATGGTGATATGGGACTTGCACAATTTGCAAATCATTATTTTCGAACCATATACTGCATTCATTCGTCTCTTGGTGAAAAAACCGCGTTTTTAACATTTAGAATAAATTAGGACGCAATAAAAACTTTCAAACCTTGTAAGTCAAAGGTTGAAGCTATGTTATTTACTTTCAATTAAACATTAATTTTAATTGGTTACAAGAAGTATGTATACTTTCTCTAATAGTTAACATTTCAGAGATTTTGTTGTTACAAATGGTATACGTCTCCAACTTTCATGTTCCTTAACTCATTTTCATTTGTGCAATGTTTTGTTCATTAAAAATCCAGTGGAAATGTAGATTTATAAAAAGTGTTGACCTAGATATGTTCTATGAAAGACATTCCATTAGTGAGTTATGTACGAACCAATCTGAACAATATCTAATTACTCAACAGTTATTCTTGTTTCTCTCAAGTATGTTGACATCTTCAATGATAATTGAAATAAATGCTAACAATTATTCTTGACCTATATTGACGACGCCAAAACTTTTTGTAAAAATTTCATTTTACAATTCACAATACCCTCTTACGTATATATTTTTTTCTGTTTTCTGAACAAGTGGCATACTTATAAATTGAAGGCTAAATTACTTAGTCCAAAAATACAATTCACAATGATTTTGCTCCAATAACACACTGAAAACACTTTCATTTCAATAAATGATATTCATATAGCTAGTACTAAAGTACCAACCATATGAACCATATAATTCGTTGTGTAGCGTTCCAGCGTTCCTGATATCAAATCAATCTGGGCAGTTGGTTTCAACTAGTTGTCTTTCAGTGAAACATCAGGAGAAAGACAGAAGACGAATCTGGTTCGGCTATCAGTGTCGAATGTCAAAGCTTGGCTTCGCAACGAACCGCCATCATTGATATTTATTATTTGATTTGAGTCTTCTGTCGATCCCCTTGATGGAGTCTTCGTAAGGGAGATGTCCATAGGTACTCAGGCTTGTCCTTCAAAAATAATTTAGTCCAACAATCTATTCAACTTAGAAACAGTTTTTGGGCACTGGTCAACTCTTGTTCTAAGTGACCAAGCGTTTTCAATATAACCCTTTGTTATTTTCTCATTTTCCCATTTATATGCTTGCTAAAAATTGCTAATAGCGTTGGTCTGTACTTTTCAAACGTTGATCGATTAACATTTCTCGTTTACATTCTACAATTACTACACAACGGTACGTATAAGTGCCATTTGATAGTACACCCAATAAATATTCACGAAATAATTTCAACCTAAAAGAAAAAAATGCTGCAGGAATTGTCGGCATTTCTACACAAATTATGATTTTCATTTACGAAATATTTGTCATATATGCTAAGGAATATGACAAATATTTCGACAGAAAATGGAAAACGTAATCCAACTGGGAACCATAGACCTGTACAGTCCCTACAGTATTGTACAGAAAGGTGTATCTACAAGTCAATGTTTCTATTTCTAGATTGGTTTCGTGTCAACGAAAAGTTAACTTTATGTTTATGACTCACTTGATCAACGAAAGTATAATGGTGTCTTTTTTGGCCTACGAGGAAGTTTTTCATATCATTGACCTGGATATTATTTGCAGTAAACTATATTCACTTAGCTTCAGAGCTAATTTTCTACCGTGATATAAAAAGATTATACTCTAGATTACCGGGAGTATTGCAGAAACCGTTTTATTGAAAAGTATCTGTGAACCACCTATGCTTTATGCTATTACTCTTTTGAAAGAAATATTCACAATTATCACCAAAATTCATATATATCCGACAAGACATAGTAATTTGATAAGGCTTCAAAACCACTCAACCTTTTTTTAAATCAACAGTATTAGGTACTCAGGTACATCTTTTCCAATAATCTGTCTCGGAATTAAAAAAATAGAAAATATTTTGAAAGACAAACTTAAAGAGTTTCTGATTAGCGAATATTTTCACAGTACAGCATAGTATCCTAGTAAACTGATAATAGTTCCTATACCGCCTGAGAGGTGTTAGGTATATCTATTTGTATGTATATTATGTATGTGTTTTATTTTGTATGTGATGTATCATATATCATTCTTTATGTTATGACCTCAAAGAAGTTAAAGACCTTGAATAGGTCATTATTATTATACATTCAACAATTCCGAAAAATTCTGTTTATTACCTGTGTCATAACTTGTGTAACCCTTGAAAAACCGAGGTTCATTATTATCATTACCATTCACCTAATTATCAAATATTTAATTGAAAGCATTCATAATTCTACTCTCCTTGATCAGTTAAAATCGTCCGGCAGTAGAGTTAAAGACAGTACCTCGGTCAGATGATGTTCTAAAGATTGATTTGACCATTGAGCCCGTGTGCGTTTTAAACTCGTAAAGTTTGCCTCTAGTTGTGATTATAATATAAACGAAAACCCATAAAACTCATTAGTGTGGTAGATAATTGATGAGTCTTGGTTGTCTGCCAGGTATCTCCCCTCCTTCGATACCATAGTACCGTCACGGAGTCTATTTTTTAACAAGGCCATGTCTACCTTCGTTATGCGCTCACTGAATTTTTCCGATGCAGGAATAATGCAGCATGCATAGATGAAGGCAACAGTTAACTCGTAATCAAATATACTGAATTTTTATTCATATTAAAACATATACATTTCATATCTTCTGCCTCTGGAAAGTGGCAGTTGAAATACATTTCAATCTTTTAGCAACGTTTCCTTATGTAATGAATACATTCCAGCTAATAAGCAGAACTACTTTCGAAAATATTTGGGATTGGAATATAATATTGAAAACAGAGTTTTCATGAAGTTGAATATATTTCCAATAACCGACAGAAACATATCAATGGCATTCCTCAGGACTCTTGCTAAAGATTGATTTGAATTCAACAAATATATCTATTTTTCTGGGTGATATCAAGAGCTGTTGCGCTTGATATTTCTAAGGCATTTGACCGTGTTATAATTTATTTTTACTTATTGGTCCCCCCATTTCACCCAATTTTATAAAAAGTTAGCTTCCCTTTTAACATTTAAATTTAGGAACAGAATGTACATCTTTCGATATCCCACTACTTGACTTAAAAATCACAATACAGGCATTTATGTGTGTGTCTTTATGAAATATCCTATAATATCAATTATAATGTTTTTTGGACCACTTTGTAAAATGAATAAATGAATAAATTCAACGAATAAATATTAAAGAACATTTGATAAACACTATGTAAATGAAAACGTGCTTTAGGAAGAAACTGGACCACTTTAATTCTCCGGTTTCATATTTTGCCTGCGAATTTGTTTTCATACCAAAGAAAAACAATATGTGAAAAATGATAATGATAAGTCCAAAAGAAATAATATAGTATAAGCATTAGTTTCTGAATCAGAATATTTCGTTATGATGTACAGTCAATATCAGAAATGATAATAATTATTCAAGTGGAGCAGTAACTATTATATCTTGATGATGAGGCCTTAAGGTTCAAGGTTACCAAGTATTTCCCACAGGGCGGATTACTACACCTATTGATGGATATTTTGCTTGACATATGAAAGATAAGTTTATCCAGTCGACCTTGTCATATTGTCATAGAAAGGGTATCATATAATATCCAAGGTAATACCTCGAAAAACTTTGGACAATGTTCATAGTTAATGCCAGAGGTAATAGATGTCTGTAAACCTTAGGAAAACTGTGATAGTTCCCATCACCAGCAAAAGGAATGATTTAACTCCACTTTCCTTTGATGGTCAGGTTATTCTGTTTGTGGCAGAAGTAAAGTATCCAGATATTATCCCCGAAAAATAACTCACTTGGGACGCTCACATGGAAAAAGTTTGGCACGAAATATGACAGGGATATTTCGAAAGATCTGTGAAAAGTGTTGGGGCTCAGAACTCAATTATATCGATGATATATATGCTTTTCAGTAAACAGAGATAGGCATGTCTGGCTCTCTCCAGTTAGTACCTTCACCGTACTGTAAGCGGCCACACATCTGGAGAAGTGGCTAGAATGTTAAATGAACAACCTATACAGAATTGTGTATATTGCTAACTACACAAAACAGGCTTATGCAGAGACTAGCATATTACTGGTTGAACTGAAAGTTGCAGCATTCTGGGAATATCCTCCCGATCACGAGTAGAGAGGACTGACTCCAGATAGCTCAAAAACACAGTATACTATCGTAGAACCTGACAGATACATTAATCTACGCCATTTATTTATGTGTAGAGAAATTGGCGGAAACAAACCTCACACTATCTCAGATAGTCAAGCAGCTCGACAAGCAATTCGCTCTTACCTAAAAACGTCCAAGTTTGTATAGAACTGCCAAAAATACTTTCCTCAATGAGAATACTTAACAAATTGTTTCTGGCCTGAACTCCTAGTCATATTGGTTTGGAAGGTAGTGAAGCTGCTGACTCACTTGCAAGGGAGGCAGCTGTGTAGAGTCGAATAGATATACTCACTTTTAATATATCGTAACCTAATTGTGGTGTTTTAATTCGATTCCACTCCGTCTTCTTTGAGAAAAACCGAGTATATAAATGTTGATTCGATTTTATTCAGAAAGAAAATGAATCATTTTATAATCTCACAAATACTTCATATCATTTTTTACATTGGTTAGTTTATTATAACAATAGCACACTATACTTTGTACAACCAAGCAACAGAATGCTTCAAAACATTATCATGCAGACAAGGCATGTATAGGCTGTGTATAGGAAAAAAATTTAGGTGGAGTATAGGGACACAAATTAACAGTTTCTTGAGCCGTATGAGTACTTGACATTTTAAAATTTTTCAACTTGAAACAACCGTATATGTATGCACACACCACAGGTGTTAAAACGTAAATAGTCACTACGACACTGTAACATTGCAGTTAAATCTGATTGGCCAGTGTTTTACCCAATAGATGCAAATGTGCGTGGTGATTATGATTTGATCACGCATCTATCATTGTTTGGGCTGCCTTTTTTGTTGGATGGATATAGTTCAGTATCCGCCTTGACTATTTTTATTGTATTTGTTCATACATAAATTGAATATGCACTCATTTCATGTATGTACTAGAATACAACTAAACTCTTCAAAGCGGTCAAATACCCCCATCACTTCGTTCCAGTAATTTATCGTTAATTATTTTATATCAGCGAAATGATCCAAATCTGATCGCAGTCCTGAGTTATTCTGACAATATTCGATTCAAGCTGAATCTCCCCGGCGATAATATAAATTGAATGGGATTTACAACAAAACTGCAAATTCCTTCGTCTACTCTGCTGTGGGCAACAGAACCAAACACTATATAGATATTTGACAGACAAGTTCCTCGGTATTAGATGTAAATAAGAGGGAACGTATTCGAAGTACCAGTCGTACTTAGCTTGATTTGATAGCTTTACAGCGCATCGAAACCGTCAATGTGTCTCTGCTTTAATTATAATATTAGCAGAACAAGGCTTTAGATGGTGAATACGGAGTTTCGTCGTGAGGAATCCTTTCAAGTGTCTCTTCGGCAAGTGAATGCGAAGGGACTGCGATAAATATATGTGTTCATGAATGGAACGCAATTTTTATGAAATGAACAAGAGACCGGATGAAGAGTGAATTTACGACGATAACAGTCTAGATGTGAGTGACACATAAAACCAAAAAATAGACTCTTTGCTGTTTACATTGATATATTTTCTTGTATGAATTTTTGAGCAACGAACAAAGTACGTCTAACCAAAATAGCCGAAATTTTTTTCTATGTCTTTGCGTGGATCCTCGATAATAAAGTAACATGCTTCGTTTTAAAATTTAATAACGTAATTTAATAATCGCAACTGAACAGTTTACTTCGAATTCACTTTATAATATTCAGTCTTTTTTCACTTATTCCTGTCGCTCGTCGCTGATTAGAACTAATTCCATCTGCCCGTGCCTCAAGATCCTCGTATGTACCATATTCGATTATTCTTAGAATTCCACACGTTCATTGGAAAATTCTGACCTTTTTCGTGATGACGATTGATATCATAATACAAATGTATAATCTTCACGTTCAGTGGCAGTTTATCGGTTTATCATTGATATTTCTCTTTTGAAATCAATTTATCAACTAAGACTTATCAAAACTGATGTTATAAATAGGAAAGATTGTTTATCTGAAGATTTTTTCATCTGTTAAATTTCTTCAGAAGTTACTGTTTTTGACTATTTTGGAGAATATTTTTCAGATTTGAGTTTTAAAAATGCACGTAGTTTTACGTATTTTGATATATCAACACATTTTTTAATAATTAAGGTACTCCTCAGCATCGAATACTGAGACCATAATGTTGATGAGTTCAATCTTCTTGACAACTCTCCAAAATAAACTAACCAGGTATTTTCGGAACAAGAATTTACCTTGACTTTCATTTTCCAGTCTATATAGTTTCTGTAAGAGATTTCATATTTTTCTCTTGATGTGCTTAGTAGCAAATTATTGTAAACATCTATTGCTTTCTGAACAATTTTTGGAGGTGT
>WOGR01009363.1:0-11380 GCA_015342045.1 Leptinotarsa lineolata | reverse complement strand
TGAAATAATCAAAACAACTAATATGGCTTTTAAATGTCAATATTCTCATTTATTTTTGTTGGGTAGCGCTACCGAAGACTTCAGGAAAATCCCAGATCTGTGAAAATAAGGATGAGAATTTAAATGACGGGTATGTTATAGTTCACAACTTGAGATTGAAAGTGAAAAGATTTATTTTGTGTTCAGATTGTGTCACAAACAATATGAAATTACCAATGGAAAAACGGAACGTTACAATACTAATAAATATACTATTCAGTTCCTGCAAAGCAAATACTTTTGAAGTGATGATTTACATTTTCACTTCTGTAATTTCATTATTCAACTATAATAAGTAGAAGCGATAACGTCTTTACCCACAAAGACGATATACATGAGATCGACAGAAAACTGTCGATCATTGCAAAGCAACCTGATGAAACCAAAACTCAAAGACGAAGCATTAGCCATCCAAAACCAGACAACTCTGTTTCGAACCACTATAGGTCTCATTAGTTGTGCTAGGCTGATCCACAAAAGTGCTGGACTCAAGGAATACGTCTATGAAAGAGACAGTAGACATTCCATAAATATCAAAGATGAACGGGGTTTTATAATTTAGTCCGTTGCAAAATTAAGCTTCGACTTCATTTTTGGCATTTCTGAATTTCGAAAGAATAACGAACACTTTTGTTGTTTTTGTTGTTAAATTGATAATGTTGATCGTGGGGTTGGCCACCAAATCGAATATATATCAAGACGAAACATAATTTTATGGGCGACTTACTGATGGATATGTGTTCAGTACATAACATGAATTATCTATTCCAAAGTTCGGTCAAGAGATGGTCAAGTTCGGTCAAAAAAACTGGAATTGATATGATAGTATGCACGAAATATAGTGTTCATCGATTCTCGAATGAAAATATTGAATATAATAAAGCGTAACGCTTATTCATCAGGAGCCCACATATAGGCGACACCTTGGTAATAGTGACAGATTGTTAACATATTTTGCATATTCTGCCTCACAAAATACTGTTTAGATCGACAACTCAAACCAAATTCATTGAATATTTACTAACTCCTCTACGGTGCAATGATTGTCACACAAAGCAAAGTTGGAGTATTTACAATGTCGATTCATTCCAACTAAATCTGATCTCGATAAAAGTTTATGTACTCAACTCAAACTTCCCATCTTTCCAGCTCATTCCAAAGTGATACTCATCTACGGATATTCACATTCCGAGTAAAAATCCGAAAACTAATGATTACCAGTATTGAGAAACCTCCAGTTAAACGAAAGAACTTCAAAGCCAGTCGAAAACAATACCCATTCAACAATTTCACTTTCGATAACGCAGATTAGGTGGTTCCATACCAAACTTCTCTTTGATTAAACTTTCCCCGAGGCACAGCAGATAAATTTATCGAAACAATCCCGGGGCTCTGCGGAGTCTTAAGAAACTGCCTCTTTCAAATTATGCAACTTCCGTTCCATATAGCATGCTGCTTTATATGATATCTCCAGTTTCATATCTAGACTCGGCGGAGGTATTTCATGAGAATAAATTAACCTGGTTCAACTTTATTAAACCAACAGAAAAATATTTGGAATATTTTTTGAGTCCGTACTGCACCAGAGGTATTAGAATAACTGTGGAAAATTTTCTGGACCCGAAATCAATCTACGACTGGTATTCACAAGTTTTCGAAGTTGAAAGTCATATTCGGTTAGAATATGTGCAAATCCATGAATTTCAAAATTTGCTAGGAAGAAAAAATTTCAAAATTTGGGGATTGCACGCATTTTGATTGATTGAACTTGATGTATCGGGAATATACCTTGAGAATCCAGAAAAAACTGTAGTATGAACTGTGAAATACTATAGGTTACCTTTTATTTTGAAGGAGTTATATTTTTTGGAGTGAATAATTTTTTGGGAAAGAAAGTATTTGGCTTTCTACTACTCCAACTTGATACAAAAAATGTGGGAATCTTCCGTAGGAAGGAAGGAAGCAATCATTTCCAAAATAAGTAACTCTAAACATAGATGTAGATCATTCAAAGAAGTAACTTTCAGACACAAATTGGAAGAGAAAGGCCTTCTGAAACAGCTACTTCCATATAAACATTGAATTACACGAAAGATAAAATTCTTTCGAAACGAATACTTCTATATGAACACTGAATTGTACATGTTTCGGGATTTGGCAGCCCTAGTGTTGCAATCTGGCAACTGACAGATATATCGTAAAGTTGGACATATTTGAGGTTATATTTTCTAAGAACATTTTGATATATGAGCGCTATTTGGTTTTTTACAGTAACTTTAAAGAGTCATCTCGGCTCGAAAATGGATTCAAATCGTGAACATTTCGCGATTATTTTCCAAAACTTTCGACGTGGATTAACTCGGCAACAGTGTATGGATGAACTCAATTCAATTTTTGACAATGAAGCTCCATCAAGGAGCAGTGTTTACCGATGGAATGGTGAATTCAATCGTGGTTGTAGTTCACTCCAAGACGAATTTCGTGAAGGTCGTCCAAAATCAGTTGTTCCGAAAACCATTGATGCTGTGAGCGAATGAATATTGCAAGATCGTCATGTGACCCATCGTGCGATTGAGACAACCTTAGGCATTAGTGGGACCAGCATACATTCAATATTGCGTAAATATTTGACTGTAAAAAAAATTTGTTCGCGTTGGATCCCACAAAACTTGTCAATCGGTCAAAAAAGCTCGTGTCTATTGGTGGAAGAAAATGCTCAAAAAATCCCGAAATATAAAAGGCAACCCTCGGTGAGCATCGGTTTGAATTGATTCTGATCGCGGTAGAACATGTCTAGTATATTCAATCACTGCAAAACGTTAGGGTTAACGTCTTGCCACCAAGACAAGAGATTCACCAGTCTTGCCTTCACACGAACGGTCAACTCATTTGAGACGTCTCTTTTGACAAGAGAAAAAAGAGAAACAATATCTCATTCAAGATTTGATTTTTTCCTTAAAAGCTTTTTATTGAAATAGGTAGTTGTATAGTTGAATACCTAAGGTTCCAAAGTTATAGCCATAATAGTTTTGAAAAAGCTGTTATTTTCAATATTGAACTTCTCAAGCAGGATATTCGAAAATGAAATTCCATAGTGGAATTTATTTCAATAATGACAGTTGGTTTGGAAGATTCAATCTTTATTCTGAGTTGAGTTAGTTAGGACCCAAAAAAATAAGAAATTATTGAGCACCTTCAAGAGAAACTGTTTCTACAAAAGTGTTCACATCGTTGAGTTGGTATTGGGCTCAGGTATCCTATGAAATTACAACGTTTCTAAACCTAACGTTACTTCCAAAAAACATCGCATCCAATTTAGTGTTAAAAAAAGTCGAACTATTATTCGTCTAGAAAATATGTTTCCGAAAGATTTATTTAACAAAACGAACGTTTTCGAATGAGATTTAAATAAAAATGGCAAGGAACAGATACATCTATTTTTCGAAATTTTTCAAAATAACTTCTGAGCCGCTTGGCATATACCTCGGAATATATGCATAATTTACATAGTGCACTTTCCATTGCATTTTTCACTGATTTCACGCAAGTTTCGGCTGCATCATTGAAAGATGGATGGAAAAAAGGGGGAGTCATTTGTTTTATACCATTTGAAGACAAGAAAGTCTGAAATTAATTTGAACAAAACGTAGTTGTATTATCAGACACAAATTGATGAGGTAATCCGGATCTGGCAAACACAGTTCGAAAAACACTGATGGTTGCATTTGAAATGATTGAACTCATGGTGAACACTCCTATCTACTTTTATTTATAATGACCCCTTCTCCGGCTCAACTCTTATTCAACATGACATACGAGGGGCAGTCAACTAACTATATTACACTAGTCTTCAAAGGTTTTAGCGTTGGAAATAATCGAGGGTTATATCTCGAGTTTGAGATCTGTGCAATGTCATTATCTTTGAAATTTTGTCAAACCAATAATTGGGTGTAAAATAACTCGATAATTCGATACCATTAGTCAAAGTTATGGAATATCAAGCATTTTGATCGATTGAGCTCAGGATATACGACCGGGAAATATATGTTGAGATAATTTCTAAAAAAAAGAAACAATAACATAAACTCGAAAAACTCAATTTCGAAATCCAAATTTGTAGATTGATGTGAAATGAAAGCATCTATTTATGTTCATTTCAATGACTTAAATAGTTCTAGAGCCTTTAATCACTGTAAAATTCTATGAACGATGCGTAGCTCTCGACTGTTTGCATAAAACGTAAAAATCGTATTCAATATAAATCAAACGGAATGGATATAGTACTAGAAAATGGAAAGTTATTTCAATTTACTGAACATTGAAAAAAATCACGTAGTGTTGAGATGGCTTTCAGGAATAACTTGAGAAATACCTGAGATACAATGTTCTCATTATATTTTGTATTAATTGGGTGATAGAAGAAAAATTTGATCATAGTCTAAAATCAATTCAAAAAATAATAATCAATACAGTTGATTCTGAATATTGAATACTTGCATCAGTTTTATTTCATGTTCTGAAGAATTGACCTGTGGATCAGGTGTCTTGTGGAATACCAAAATCAAGCTGAAATGAACATCTTATCTCATTTGCATCTCACTCATACCGTCTTCTCTTCAACAACTTGATAATAATTACAAACTTTCATAATATGCTCTTCATTTTCAATATGCGTTCCACTACGTACTAGTTTCTTTAGCTGCAATGCGATTTTTATACAAATTGTCGATATCAATTATTAAACAGGTAGGTAGCCAGCAGGTACCTAGAAAATAAGTGAATTATTGAATTCAAAAAAGAATATTTTTAGGAGAGATTCTTTTTTGAGAAAGAAATTTTGAAGATTTTTTATCTCAAGAGTTCTCCTGTTCAACAACTTCAGACATTCGGCATTCCACACCTGAAAAATAATATAGAATCACTAAATCAGTACAGTATTTTGAGTGTATCACATTAATAATTCCTTCTTCATTAAATAGTTAGTGATGCACCGTCTCGGACAAAAGTCAATATTTTTCAATATGTTCAATACAATCGGTTACTTATAAGCCATAAATATATCATGAAATATTTATTGTTTTCGATTGAACCGTATGTAGCTCAAGTGTGATACGAATTGAACTCATTTCAATGAATGGAAATAAAAATGATTGTCGTATCTATATCTTGGTGTCCCATGGGAAAAGTTGCAATACAAACTTGATTTTTGATCATTTTTATTTTTGTCAAATCAACCATAATCAAATTTCCATACATATTGGTAGTATCGTGGATAGACTGCTGTTGATTGCTTTCCATTCCAGAACCAGTTTCCACAACAATATACAGTTGAATTCAATTTGATATCAATTATTCTGACTGAAGTAACATAGTCGATTCTCCTTGATTACACTGGTGATGGTGATTTTGACGGTAATATTGTGGCCATTACACCTGCTAACATTGTATTCACATTGTCAACATACGATCTCTTTGTTGGAACATAAATTACCATATTACCAAATTGACAAATCGTGTTACTCGCACAATATCGAGAGAAGAGCTAGCGATTTTATAATATTACCAGGTGTTCAATACGTTCATAAGTTAACTGACATTGTAAATATATTGAAGAAACGTGTTGGCTTTATATTGCAAGAGCATTTGACTATGAGAAAGCTCTGTTCAAAGTAAGTGCCGCGCGAGTTCATTGTTGACCAAAAACAAGAACGGAAGAAGGGTAAACCTCGTTCAAAGGGCCCGAAAATACAATTGGCTCAGAAGGTTGTGGCCTTGGTATTTTGGGATGTGTGTGGTGTAATATTCATAGACTATTTCGAAATACCTTCAACAATGTATATTATATAGCGTTAAAGGAGAATCTGAAGGCCAAAATTGCAAAGAAATGACCGCATGTGGCGAAGAAAATTCTTTTGTTTCATGAAGACAACGCATCATGTCACAAGTTGATCAAAACAATAGCGAAACCATATGAATTGAACTTCGACTTGCTCCCACATCCTTCGTTTTTGCCAGATTTGGCTTCCAGCGACTACTGGCTTTTCGCAAATCTCAAAAAAAAGGTCACTCGTGAAAAATTTTGCTCAAATGAAGAGATCATTGCTGAAACTAAGGCCTACTTCGAGGCAAAAGATAAGTCGTTCTACAAAAGTAGTACTGAAATGTTAAAGCGGCGCTGGAATGAGTTTCAGCTCATGTGTTATACAGGGTCTTTCACCACGAGCGTTCGTTAGGAATATAAATAATGAGAACGATTCAAAATAAAAACTTGAAATTTTGTGGTAGTGGCTTTTTCAAAATGGCTTTCTCAACTGAAATATTTTCAACTTCCGATCTCTTTCCGTTATACCGGAAGTTGAGGGCAACTTCCTTATTTCGACTAGAACACCCTATATTTCATTATATTTTTGAATTTCACAGCACATTTTAGGCCCAATCTGTAGAACAATGCCTATACCTGAATTTGTTATCTCACGAGATGTTATTTTTTTTTGAAAAATTTGACAGTTACAACACCACTCTGAAAAAATCATAATTCATAGACAGTAACAGTTGAAAATGTAAAATTCCACAGAATCACACCAAAAGCATCAAGTCATGAACAAGTCCATGTAATTTTCAAAAATAATTTACAGGGTGGTCGAAATTTTCACCCCAAACATAACATCGAGAAAACTGATGAAACACGATTTTTTCAAAGAGAAACCATACACTGTTCTATCATTTTTGGATACTACGAAAGAGAAGATATCAAATTAATGAAGGATGTCCTATACCCAAAAATACACCCCTGGCAAAATATATCCGATTTTCGAAAATATTTGAAATATAAATCATTTAAAGCAATACCAAACCAAGAAAGCTTTGAAAACAAGTGAACAAATATTAACTCTGTCGTTGGTAAAAGGTGGTTCACCTTGAAAATGAATGCATTGAAATAAAATACTATTGGAGAGATGAGTTATATCTTTGTTTATTAATATCGAATATTTTGTTTATATTTTTTAGGGTTTGATTTTACTTCAATTTTAGAATTTAACTTGATTTCTTCAAATTCAAATAAAATTGTGATTCATTTCGAAAGATGTTCAAAGACATTGCCGTTTTGTTCTAGACAAGAATATATTCTTATTTGCATACCACTCATTGTAGCTTTCTGTATGGAGTCAGGAATCAAATCATTGAGAGCTCTCAGAACCCTCCGTTTCATGTTTTCTTCATCACTCACAGGATCCGCGTAAACATTTTCTTTGATATATCCCCAGATGAAGAAGTCCAGTGACATCAGGTCTGAAGAGCGAGGAGAAAATTTGAATGGCCCATTGTAGCAAAACCACTGATCTTCGAACATCTCATTCAACAATCCAGCAACGGAATCAGTACTATTTGCAGGGGCTCCATCTATATGATATCATAACTTGAAACGGTATTGTTCAGAAACATGCCATATGGATTCACCAACGACATTCCTAAGTATATGCGAATATCTATCGCTTTTCAAAATCTCTTCAGAAAGATATGAACATAAAATTTGGTCTTTTTGTATAGCGCAAAAAACATTGAAACTCCCTGAATCCTGGAAGTTGCACTGGCGAACGAGCTTTGGATTTTCTGCTGCCCAAAATTGACTATTATGACGGTTGTACAAACCCTTCTTGGCAAATTTGGCTTCATCTGTCCCTATCATGTTCTCCATGAACTCAGGGTCCTCCTGTATTTTGATAAGAAACCAGTCGCAGAATTCCACTCGTTCAAAATATGAAGACTTCAAATTCTGAACCTGGTGATATTCAAAGGGACGCCACTTATGTTTGATTAAAATCCGGTTTATTGACGAACATGAAATTCTAAGTGACTTTTCTGCGTCTTCCAACGAATTTTCTGGATAGGCTATGAAGTAGGCCAAATCTACAATTTCGATGTCATCATTGTTCACGGGTGGTTTTCTTTTGTTGATGACAAGAAGAAAAAGATCCGAAATTTTGGCAGTTTCTCAGAAGTCTTTTCAGAATATATTTATAGGGTCTGTGTAGAAAACTACGAAATACGCGTCAATTATATCGCATCAAATTTTGAAATATTTGTTGTAACTGCATTTGTTTTCAAAGTTTTTTTGGTTTGGTATCGCTTCGAATTATTTATATTTCAAATATTTCCCAAAATCGGATATATCTTGTCAGGTGTGTATTTTAGGTTCAGGACATTCTCCATCAATTTGATATGTTTCTTTCCGTAGTATCCAGAAATAATAGAATTGTGTATGATTTTTTTCGAAAAAATCGTGTTTCATCAGTTTTCTCGATGTTATGTTTCACCTGGAAATTTCGACCACCCTGTAAATTGTTTTCAAAAATGCGATGAACCTGTTCATGATTTGATGCTTGAGGTAATATTCTATGAAATTTCACATTATTAATTGTTACTGTCTATGGGTTATGATTTTCTCGGGGTGATTCTGTAACTGTCAAATTTTCCAGAAAAAAAAAAATAGTATCTCGAAAACTAACAAATTTCGGTATAGGCATTGTTATACAAAGTGGCCTTTAAATATGCTGAGAAATTTAAAAATGTTATAAAATATAGAGTGTTCTATTTGAAATAAGGAAGTTGCTCTCAACTTCCGGTATAATGGAAAGAGACCGGAAGTTGATAATAATTTAGTTGAGGAGGCCACTTCGTGAAACCCACTACTATAAAATTTCAAGTTTCTATTCTGGATCATTTTCCATATATTTATAACGAACGCTCGTTGTGAAAGACCCTTTATAAATATTTCAATGTTTTAGAGAAAAAAATCGAGGACGAATTGTTCATTGAATAACTAAAATCGATTTTCTTCGAAATATTGAATTGTCAGAATCTCTTTCACTTCAGTCTAAAGTATCACTGAACAAAACCCATTCAATTAATTCATCGACAGAAATATATCAAATGTGGTATTTTTGATAGTATGAAAAATTAACTGAGTGATTTCGTACTTTTCCAATTACTCAATTTCACATCTCTTCACAGCATATTCAATAAATTTAATGATATGCAAATGGTCTGATTTATATTCTAAGAGGAATCGAGTTTCTCTAAACATAATTTCCAAAATGAGTTCGTTTATTCTGTTCAACACATTTTGCAGGATTAATATTATTTCAACGATATCTGAAGAATTTCAGATAACTTCAAGAGGAATGTTTGTCAAATATATTCTGAAACGGAGAGGAATTTTGTCTGTAAGTGTATAATATTATAATTTTTATTGCATAGCGCTTTCGACTTGCGTCATCTTCAGTGCTCACTCGTCAGGTAGCAGGGTATCGAGAAGAGAAAAACATAGTACAATTTATAAAATTTGATTAATGTAAAACATTAAAATCCAACCACCGAATTGGTGGAACAAGGAGAGGAAATTGCAATTCTGATGATTGGGGAAAAGTGCTTCTGGAAAAAATGTTTCCAGATTCGAGCAGCACAACTCTGCTGAAATCAATCGATTGATTATCTACTGATAGTATTCTATATGTGTATCAATTCACAATCTACAAGCAATATGTCATATGATACGATGATACGATGATTCCATTTCAAGATCGAATGACTTGATAATTTCAATGTGTCTGAGAGCAATCAGAAAAAATTTCATCTCATTATCTCAAAGATAATTTTTTTAAGGAATGCTATATCAATTTGCGATCAAATCAGATTGATTGAATATATTATTTTGATAAGAACTTTTTTGTTTTATTCTCAAGTGACGAACTGTTAAACGTGTTTTTATTCGTTTATTTTATTTAATCATTCATTTTTGACCTACCATTCATACGCTATGTATCGCAAATGGTGAATAGAAGTGTTGAAAGTAAGGTTTTATTTTGTGAGTGAAAAAGTTTGCGGAACGAGCGTAGCGAGTTGAGCAATTTCACGAAAAAAATAAAACTTATCTTCAACATAAATATACTACTGAGTTTATTGTACAACTGTCCTGTTTTGATAATGGAATTGATAAATTCAATATTTCTATAAAACCACATTTTGACAGCTCTTGTCAGTTAACTAATTTCATGTTATCGCATTTGCTGTGAAGTGGCCGTGTCAGGTGACGCCAGGTGACGCCAAATGACTTGGTTACCAACAAACAGTATTGTTTATAGCTCACGCATTTTATTTAAAGTCGGCTCAGCAGTAAGACATCGCATATTCTAATTTTCTCAGCTGATGTAGACTTAAGGATGTCGAAGGAAATTTCAGCAAAACCGTCTCCTTAGCCTATCTAGAAAAGAAATCAAAAATATGGAACTCGTTAGATTTGTGGAGCAAGTTTTCAATGATGAAGTCGAGTGCGCTCGTTAAAAATGGTGTTATTACAAACAAATATTTCAAGGTAATAGCATTCTTGAAGCGGAATATAGGAAGCTGTAGGCCTGAAGTATAAAAAACTTTTACGTTTGAATGAGTCCAGAGGTTTATAAATGAGGCGTCAGATGATGAAAAATATTTGATGATAAAAGTTGCTACCATTTTCGGAATATGTGGAGCCTGCCGGCGTGGAAAGCTGTGCCATATAGTAGTAGAATACAATAAATCAATGGATAAATCATTGATTGTTCAAACTCCAAATACAAAAACGAACATAGGTCGTTCTTTATGCATTGTTGGATAAAACTGACTATTTCAATAAATACTTTGCATTACGTCATTTTGTTATCAATAATTAACGTTTTTTTTTTGAAATACTCAAATTATAAATGCAGTGCCAACCCAGTTGGTATAAACACGTTTGTGAAAATGCCCTCTACCATTGCTGAGTTTCTGGACCTCCCGGAATCAAATGATTATATAGGTCACTGTTCCAGAAGGTCTTCTGCTTCTTTGTTCGCAGAATCAGGAGCAAATATAACGGATATTAAAAAGCACGAAGGATGGAAGTCTAGTAGCTGAGGGTTATATCGACCAATCTATTTCTTATGAAATGGCTATTAGTGAAAGAATAATCTCAACAGCTAGCTTCAGCGTTATAGCATCGTTCTCTTCACTTCAAGAATTGAATATTAATGCCCATAAAATTGCCAACTCAGTTAGTTCAAATATATTACAAGGCCCTTCAACATCGCACGGTATTAATATAGGCGGTTGTTTTAATTATACTTTTCATATTGATGTTTATGGATAATAATAATAATAATAATAATGATTGAAATAATAGTAATAATAATAATAATAATAATAATAATAATAATAATAATAATAATATTCTCCCTCCGGTGCCGGCCGTGGGTCTTTAGGGATAAGCAGGGAGGTCACCAACACCTGAGGCCTTTGGTGAGTTGCGCCACCACTTACCCGAGCAACT
>WOGR01009362.1:0-11381 GCA_015342045.1 Leptinotarsa lineolata | reverse complement strand
AATTGTGTTCAACGTACTTCCCCTTCAAATCTCAATCCAGTGAATTTGTATACCAACATCAACATTTTCGTCTTTGTTCGTAAATAATTTCATTGTACTAAAGGGTTATAGTAGTAGAAAGTCAAATAAGGAGATCACCATATTTTTTTACAAATACCATCTGTGTGAAAAAGCATAGTGGACTCCGTGACTGATGTTCTCTTATTGTTCCTCTTAGATTGTTTACTATAATGTAATATAACAAAAACTTTAGCCACAGCAACGCGTGGCCGGGTCAGCTAGTATTTCTATATAATGCTATATAAATGTGTGCTTTTTTTCAAAATCTACTTTTCAGAAGTTGATCAAAAATAAATAAACTTTGCATCGCATGTGAAAAATTTCAATCGCCCTATTTGGATTTTGTCAAAAATCACTAACGTGGCGATACTTTCAAGATATTCTGTCTGAGTAATTAATTTTTCATCTGGGTCGAAACAGAAATTGATACCGAAATCAAATATTGAAAAGATCTTTTGTTGATGAAAATTCGCATGATGCGGACTTTACTGGTCACACAGTTCAAAAGTATATAAAATTATTTCACATACTCTACGTTTACTAACAGTAGTTTCCTAATGGACTCTAATCTTTTTAAAACTGAGATGAATGGTCCATTCATAAAATATTTGTCATTGAGGAAATCAAAGACTTGTAACGGATAGGCATGAATGAATACTATCGAAGTGGTCTTCACATGTGGTTGCTCATAAATCTTTTCAAATTTTACTGCAGTTCTGGGAGTTGACTAACCATGTCAAGTGGCGCCTTATTTTCGCTTTCAAATGGGTAAGGCGTTAAATAACCACTTTAATACATTAGGGTCTGGTCAGTATCAAATGTTGTCATTATGTGGTTTAGTGGTGGTATTTTGATGTCAGGAACGGAAGATAGGTAACAATAAAGTTATAGATGGGAACCTTTTAACATTTGGGTTAGTGAACCCTTTTTGTTAGTAAAAGTTTATATCTATCTCTGCCCATTGAGTGAAAAATAAAGTCGATCCAAGTTACGAGGGATGAAACGGTGTGAACTTGAGGGGAGAGAAAAGGTGTTTCATGATTTCCAGGTAAACTATACCTATTATTGAAAAACCTTTTCCCATCCCTCAAAGTTCGCTCTATTTCTCTATTAAGTTGGATCGATTAAAATACATTTTCCTTTACCATGATAGTATTTCCTATCATTTCTAATTTTATATTTTATTGCATGATATTCACTGGCAATTGGATGTAAAACACATACCTACCTTTCAACATATTACGAATGTCACGTTAAAAGTTAGGACCTCGTTAATCCTTAGCTCGCATAACAGATTTTAACTCATTTTCCAACAATTTAATTGACAACGTTTTGGCGACGTTTGTCACCATATTTCAGGGATACAATACCAATAAATAAACATAAAATAATTTGTTGAGTATTCACAGAAAAACTCTGATATCGTGCTTCGTGTGTAAATTGTGAATTATAAGAAAATGAGTACGTGTTTTATGTTCAATTGCCACTGAATACCTTGCAATTATATATATTCAGACATGGAAAAAATGAATCAGTTATCATTATTATTATCGATTCGAAAACTTTTGCACTGAATAGACAAAAATAAATATTTGTATAGCATCAGATTCATTGCAACCAATTTTTTGAAAAAATGTGAGCATGGCAGAGAAATGGATGATTGAAAGTAAATGTGAACAAAATTTTCGTTAGAATGATAATCAATACATTTGATTAACATTTTTATAATATCATTGTTTTACTGTTCGATTATTTCTAGTATATTGTTTTTTCAAAAATGTGTTCAAAACTACAACTTCCTTTTCATTGTTTTTTCACCCCAAGTGTGTCTCCATTTTCATAAAAATCTTCAGAGATAATTCTCATCAACACTTTCTCCCCGAAGATGAGAGAAAATATTGTCGAAATATTGGAAATATAGTGCATAAAGAAAAAACTTTTTAAAAAATCTAACATTTCAATCTTATGACGTCTAATTAATAATAGATAAAATATTAACGAAAGCATTCACCAATAAATCATTATCGATAAAAAAATTTTAACAAACTTATATAATCACCATATTTTTTTAATTCGAATCAATAATAATGCAAATCATTTTTTTAGCTGAAGGCACTAGTTGACAGGAAGTAAATAATGCCATCATTGAAACACAAAAATATCCATACATTTCTTGGTATTTAGCATAACTCCGTCTGGCTTGAGATAATTTGAATAAAGCGATATCTGAAGCTAATAAATCGTCAAAAAACAATCACCATTGTTTGGAGACTATCCTAATATCTTAAATGGTTTGTATGGAAGTTCTCATATCGATTGAGGTGGAAATTGAAGAACAAATATTACTCGTCTTTACTTCCTAATGAATAAATAATAATGAATTGGGAAAATAAATGACGGAAGATGAATCAGCGATTTTGAAGTCAATACGGTTGCAGATTCAAAGTATAGACGTGTTAGGAATCACACGTTAAAAGGTAAGACCTCGTTAGTCCTTAGCTCGCATAAGTTTCTCAACTTCTGAGAGTTGTCGTTCGTATGGGGCGACAGCTGATTAACGGAAAAACAGATTTTAAACAGATTTTTTTTTAAATCTGGGTATACAGGGATTTTTGGAAATAATAAAAATGTTTTGTGAGAAAATATATTCAATACGCTATTTAAATGTATACCAAATTGGCTCTCTACCAGAGGTTGTAAATTCTTATGTAATAACAATATTACTTCAATTTCTATTGAGTACCCCCTTGGTTTCATGATTGAGGATACAAATGTTGATTTGGAATATCTTTGTGAACCTAGTATGCTTACTAATAAAATGTGAATGCCAAAACATAACAAAAAATTTGAAACAAGTCGAGACAAGAAAAAACGAGATAAGAGAGTACCTCTCGTCAAGTAAAACAATATTCTCCTCAACACTAGTGGGTAATTTCCTCAGACAACAATACTAATAAAATTCTTACAGAGCTAGGGATCGTACGTCAAAAGGTAAGACCTCGTTAATCACTAGCTCGCACGAGTTTCGACTTTTGAGGGTTGTTCGGTAGAGACGCGAAAGCTGGGTAATGGAAAAACAAATTTTGAAAAGTTTTGTACAGACAGTGAAAAAAAATTGAAAATAGATCATGTTTCACATTCACCAGAGTAGTCAATAAAATTCCGACATCCTCATGGTCTTCGCCCAAAAAAATAGAAGAAATCAATTTCACTCACAGCAAGCCACAGCTTATTAAGTTGAAATTAATAGATCTCAGGTAACTTTTTTAGGTTGCATGGCATCTCGACGTTTGATGAAGATGTCTGAGACAGGCTGAAATTAGCAAAACATTTGGAAATAATCCATCAAAACATGTGCTCGCCTTCCTTTCAGTCACTCGTTATTTACGTCGTAATAACTATGAATGTGTTTTGAAGAAATTAATTCTTAATAATAACCATGTGTTGCGAAAATAATTAAAATTCGATCGACAGTCTTCCTGAAATACTGACAGATGACTATGTGTTTGAGATATCGAGTAAAAAAATTGAATACAATACCAATCTATCAAGTGAATTCATCCGAATTTGAAATAACAGAAAACAATAGGTAATATGGGAGCTTTTGGATGTTATAACCTATTTATAACATTTTTAGTGAAAAAACAACTGTATGGTATCGCACGAGAGGGCTTTCTTTATAGATAGATCTTTATTGTCTAAAATGTAACACATTTTGTCGATAATAAATGTCATGTATATGAATACGTAAAATGTGAAAAATATATAAAAAGGTATTCTTTGTTTTTTTTCTTCATTTTTCCATTTCCAAAGACTGTATTGTATTTACAAAAATACGGTGAAGATTGAAAATATAAAAAAACAGACAAAAAACATCAAGATAAGACATAATTTACGACTTATGTTATCAACAAAACAACACAATTTTGAAATTACTCGATATAAATCGTACTATACATATAAAGAAAAAGAGGTATTGTGATGTATCATCTGACAGATCTTTCAATTCTCTTACGATGTAACGTAGACAGCACTACTATGAATACTTAGACTTGTCAGTAGAGAACGGTGTGAGTTCTTTGGACAACTTTGCTAGTTTCTGATTTTTAATGTAGCAAGCCAGTAAAAATTTGAATACTAAGTATTTGGATGGCTGGGCGCCAGCATTTTTTATTTTACTGATGAAAAAAAAATACAAAATACAAATGAGAACTTCCTTCTGCGATCAGGGGAGCAAGAAAACCATAAATTTATAACAATGTATACATGTATTTTAAAAAAATATAAAGATTGAACCTATTAGCCTTCACATATGTTATTCTTTCGTGTCTGTTACGATAGATGGAGTTGTCAGAGATCGATCCTTGAGAGGCACGGTTGCTCATATGACAAACACAATTTTTGAAATATAAATAAGTGTTTTGCACTTCACTGAATATTAATAATTATTAAAAAAAAAGTTTCTTACGGTTGATGGTATCACAAAAGTGTTCGCTTAAGATACATAGAATAAGATGTACAAATATTATTCTAAATTATACCAAAAATCTTATACGAAAAAAAATCAAATCTTAAATTCAGCACTGAATATGTTTTTTGAAAGAAAATAATGTTATACAAAAAAATGACCACTAGATATTCACTTAAATCAGTGAAAGGGATTATAACCATAACCCAGCTAATTTCTGTAACCAATCCACGAAGAGAAAGAATAAGGGAAGAATGATCATAACTTATAACTTCACTGAATCCATTCAAAAGCTGTCAAACGAATTTCATGAACAGGATGTTTGCTCTCAACCTTGAGACAGGCTCACTCCTTGAATCCAAATTCAGAGACACAGTGGAGGCTCCCGAACGATGACGATAATCTTCGCATCCGATGAAACCCCAATTCATCAACGAATTAAATATCGATCGCTTTGACCTTAATTCACAGTGATTACAGCAAAAATTATGGATTCAGGAGAATTACCGCGATTATTTTCCAGATAAAAAAAATACCTCAGGATATTGAACTCTTCCACTTTCTTACTTCAACCACAGAGAACTGTTTTTTTTTATCCCCCCTTATCAAAATCTTTCTCCTTTCATTCTATCTTCACGTTACTGGTGAACCAAAGATGGCATATGCTAGGAGGAACAACTGCCAATAACGATTACACGGAATTCAGAAATTAACTTGGAACAACGCTTCATAGATGTCTCATTTAATATTATATACAGAATGAAATGACAGTAACGAATATATCGTTACAACCAATACTGGTTTTCCTCCTGGAAACCGAACAGCTGCTTTTGAATAATTACAAGTTTCATATTATTTTTGAGAATATTCACACAAATAATTAATATCATGAATTTGATAAACATATTATTCAAAACCCACTCCGGCTTATCCCAATATATTACTCTGTTCAAAAAATAAGGTTTTTATTTTTCTCAAAAAATATTTAGTAATTTTTTTTTAATGAAATAACGGTTTTATTTTCTTCATAATAAAACAAATTATGAAGCAACAACAAAAAATTAATTGGCGCTCCGGGGAGACTTAATTGATTCCACTGGCGCATTTGCTTTTTCAGCTGCAGGAAAACCCGCAAAAACCTGCAGCATCACAGCATCTGAAGATCTGTAACTTAGGGTGACAGAAAGCTTTTTTAATGTGAAATAGCCACTTCGTTTAAGCATGCCCTGTTAATTATTAGCAACGTTTCTTCGTTTTTAACAAGAATTTTTGAATAAAATATTATCATTCCTGATTATAAAATTATCAGAGTAATAGTATTCTTCATGATTCAGTTTCTTGAATATCAACAAAATCAATATCAACAAACTAGTCATCTAAGTAATCTGTAAGAAATAAATAATTTGTTTGAAGGTGATTGACAATGTTTCGTGGCAAATTTCATCAGTTCGAACTTCAATTGTCTTATATTGTATAAAATATTGAATATCGATTCAAATTGCTTTTCAAATTCTTTCTTATTTGTTGTTCCTGAATTCTAAGAGAATAGTTTTATATACTTCTAACAAAAAACTTTGTTAACTAGTTTAGAGATACAATAACTTTTCTGAAGAAAGGTTGGTTGGTTCGCCCTTAAGAAGAATTTAATTAAATTCGAAACGCCGGCAAGAAAACAATTGTTTTTCTCAACACTTATATTTCCTTCATTAAACACCTCTTCACAATATTTTCATTTCTCAACTAATTCGTCAATCTAAACTGATAAAAAATACCGACCATTAGCGATAAACAAATTCTGATAGAACTCTCCGAACAAAGGACATTAATCAATCACCTTGTTAGTTCAAGTCATCATAAATTATCCTGCTGACCAGATGCTGATCGATCTTGATTCGAAAATATTATCTTGGTTGTGAAAAAAATGCTCTGCATACATACATAATGCAAATCGTCTGGGCACGAACAAAAGTATTAAATGATGTTCTCGATTGTTTTTTGTTTTTTTCGTTTGTTGTTCTTGGGTTTTTGTACCCGAGGAATGTGCCTAATGGTTAATACGGACGACAGTCAGGTATAATAAATAAACGAGCTGGAATTGTACGTCTGTTTTAATTACATTAGTGAGATGAAGAGATAGTACAGAGGTATCATATTTCAGGGTATAACTTACAGTCGGACATAGGCGTAGCAAAAAATGTTTTATCAACTATTATTTGGAATTCGCTTTCTGGGGTTGAAATTTAGAATTTAGAACTGGAGCATCTACAAAAAATTTCGGCTCGTGTAGAGTTCACGTCGACCTTGATGGACGTTTGGTATTTAAGCGCATATCCGTAATGTAATACCGTACATGTTCTTAAGCACTCAGTTTTCATTATCAAAATATCTAAATGAACAATTCGTTCAGCCAGTCTCAACTCACCTACACAGTAGGTTTATGGACTGACACCTATCAGAAAACAACTACTTCCCTGGCTATCATCAAGGGCATTGGATTATGTCCATGTAATTCTGGCATATGCTGTTGGCGATACAACTACCGGAATCGATTTTTGATTATTGAAGCACACTTGCAGACCGGTTTCGAGCTGTTTGGCCACTCCTCAGTGCATTGTAGTGTCTATCATCAACCTAAAGTCGATTATTTCCGATAATTAAAAATCGAATTCCTTTCGGAGTATCATTCCTCGAACTAGATAGAAGCATGTTTGTCATCGCCCCATCTGCCTGTCGATGTACTAATCAACTGCTATCCACATGGCCCGTATAAGGACAAAAAACTTTCATTCCTATAATACGTAGGCATACTTGAAGACTGGCTTTGAATCAAATTATCTAAATGAACAATTTATTTAGGCCAGTCTCAAGTCACCTACACTGTAGATTTATGGAGTGACACATATCAGAAAACAACTACTTCCCTGGCTCATATCACGAAGGACATTGGATTATATCCGACAGGTGTCAGTTTGACCGTATCAATCATCCGAGCCGAACGAGGAACGAAAAAACGCCGCATATAATAGACAAAGATAAACGAAACGACGGCTCCACAAGCTGTAACAAAACATGTTACGTTACGAACAATTTCGTACAAATGAATACGCACCTTATGAATGAAACAGTACTCAGTCTCTACTATTCGTAACGGTATGAATTCGCGGTTACGTTACGAAAAAGTCATTACAAATGGATATGGATACGCGTGTCGAAGTGGCACGGATAGAATACAACAATACTCTGTTTACACTAACCGTAACGATACGTGTTTGCAGTTACGTTACAAGTAATTTGTCACGAATATATACTCGCCTTTCATATACGCGTGTCAAAGTAGTATGGAAGAAATATAATAGTACTCCGTCAACACTAGTCGTAACGAAACGTATTAGCGGTTACGTTACAAGTCATTTGTTACAAATAGATACGTCCCTTTCAGATACGCGTTTCAAGTAGTATCAATAGAATGAAACAGTTTTTCGTCAACACTAGTCGTAACGAAACGTGGGGTTACGTTACAAAACATTTCTTACAAATATATACTTGCTTTTCGGATACGAGTGTCAAAGTAGTATGGAAGAAATGCAATAGTACTCCGTCAACACTAGTCGTAACGAAACGTGTTGGCGGTTACGTTACAAGTCATTTGTTACAAATAGATACGCGCTTTTCAGATACGCGTGTCAAGTAGTATGGATAGAATGCAACAGTACTCCGCCTCCACTAGCCGTAACGAAACGTGTATGTGGTTACATCACAAGTCATTTATTACAAATGGAAGCGCTCCATTCGGATAAGCGTGTCAAAACAATGTTTCAATAGACAATTGCAACCTTTTCTCAACATACTTTTCGCGGCGGTTTATTGAGCCGCTTGAATTTAGTTTTTCGCAAAGATAAGGTCCATATGAATACACATACAGGATGTTTTCTGAGAATTCAGTTTAGGTTAATATATCTATCTTTTTTCAACCTCTCGCCTTAGCAATAGCAATCAAATACGATCCATTTCCACAAAGAGCTATTTGAAATATACTCATTACTTGATGAAAGAATTTATATGGATTCATTTTTTCGTGAAGTTTCTCGGTGACAATTTTCATTTCACTCCATTTCATTGCGTATGCTTTGGAAACAGAAGAGAATGATTTTCCGAATTAATCCGTATTAATCTGAAGAAATCTATACATGGAAATTTAATTTTTTCAATTTTTACGACAGGTCACTAACTATTTGGACTCTTCAATCAATGGTTTAAATTACGAAATAACTTTTTGAGGAGAAGTTTTGAGTGTCCCCTTCATTACATTTCAGCCGATTTTTTATCATTCACCTTTGTTCATTTTTCAGAAGAAGGAGCTATTGTATAGCGAAACACGTATTGCGTTTTTTTGAAAGTGTTTCTTGAATACATAATGGATTATCATCAAGTATCAGCTGATTCTATCACATAATCACCTTGCTTCAACGCACGTCTTGTCAAAATCAATTTGCTTTTCTCAAAGTTTCAGTAAAATAAACAAATACTTTTTGACTTCCATAAAACGTTGTGGGATAACTTACATTCTCGAGGACATTTCCTTTTCGCTTTTTTTCATTTCAACCCAGCCCCATCGAATGTGCCAATTAGCGTTAATGTTGGTAGAAAGATAAAAACATTTCACAAAATTGCCACGGCAGTATTTCAGTATAAACAGTCCGCCAATTAAATTTAATTTCATTAAAGCCGTAGTAGTTGGCTTGATATCTTGTCGATTTGCATCTCATTTGCACTTTTTCAGGTAACGACAGGGACAGGTAGAGAATGATGGTGAAGAAATAGATTTTTTTTTAAATGTGAAAGACTGGTAAAATCCATAAATAATCAATTATTTTCCAACTTTATTGAGCAGGCTAATTTTTAACTAACACAAAACATCAAATCACACAAAACTTTCTCTTGAAACATTCTGTAAAATTATTCGTTAAGGCCAAAGCATCGAGCCGAGGAAATCTTGATGACTCGCCCTGTATATTGAAGGGCTAAATACGTCAAAAATGTTTACGAAAACATCCCAGAGAACCAAAATCATTTCAAAATTCAGTACTTTAAACATATTTAAAAGTTGTTGCCATTGAAATATTAATTTGCATTGAAAAATTATTTATCTTCTAACAGAGGGTCACGTGTTCAACCTCGATTATGATGCATTGCATTTGGAAAAGAGAGATTAAAAACTCAACCTTTTGAAATGTTCAGAAATCAATAGATGTAAAAATTCGGAATCATTGTTCAATGATCAAATAGATTTGAATTGTATCCCTTTACTGAATTCAGTTTGCAACGAGAAAATTGTTGATTGGGACAGGTCTCAAAAGTGGGTTGAATTATGGCACAGATAAAAATTGAAATCATTATTCTCCAGTCTTATGAGTTGTTTCTAAACTATATACATCCAACAATCAAAACAACCCTAACAAAGATAGATGCGTAACCAAATCATCTAACAAGCCAAGATTAAACTTCAATCGTCTGTTTTTTATTTTAGAAAAAAACACAAGCACTACAGAATAAACCTCAAGACACTCCAAGAGCGGTGTCTGTGCGAAAGTAGTGATTCACATTGGATTTGAATCGCTGGAGATTAAATCCATTCGGAAAAACGTTCTCAGGAAGTTTATTCCAAATGAACGCAGTTCTCCAAATTAAAGAGTTTTCAAACAGCGAAATTTGAGGTGTACTGAGTTGAACTTCAAAACGATGAGCAGGCACAGTCCGTCGCGTATTTCTGATATGCACCGCTCTTGGTGGAATCAAATCTGCCAAGCCCCTTGAACACTTCCAGTGAAAGTACCTATTAAAGAGACAAATTTCCAACCTTTCTTCGATGTTCCAGACTATCACGGTTGCAAGTTAGGTTAGCGTCTCCAGTCAGGCGCATTGCTCTTTTCTGGATGGAATCCAGCAGCTTCAGGGTATGTTTAGGGGCGGAGCTGCATACATGAGAACAATACTTCAAAGAAGGTCTGATCTGAGCTTTATAAAGCATCAAAAGTTGCTGAAGTGTGCACAGTTTTCTGGTTCGGAATAGTGCTCCAAGCTTTTGACAAGCAGTCCTTGCAATTCCAGCAACATGATTGTGCCAAAATATATCAGTGTATATTTTAACACCCAACAAACTTATCGAAGCAGAAAGCGGAATTGTCTGTCCTGATATTATTATATCCAGTTCAGAGACATTCATCTTTTTGGAGAAAACCGATGCCCGGGTTTTCGTGGCATTGAATTGAACCTGTTTACTTGCACCCCAATTCGAAATTACTTCTAGATCCTCATTGAGAAATGAAACCTCCTGCTGCCGGTGAAGATGTGCATCCGCAACCGATTTCCTGGTATCCAAGTGTGCTGTCGTCAGCAAAGCAATATATTGGATTCTTCGTTTTTTATAATAAGTCGTTGATGTACAATAGAAAGAGGGTTGGAGACAATATGGATACCTTAGAAACACCAGCGTTGATGGTAAAAGTATTTGAGAGATATCCATCGACGGCCACTTGCAGGGAACGTTTTTTCAGGAAACTTGAGAGCCATACACAAAAATGATCCGACAAGCCATAGCATCGAAGTTTGGCTAGCAAACCTTCGTGCCACACACGGTCAAAGACCTTCAGAAATATCAAGTGCAACAGCTCTTGACTCTCCATGATTCTCGATTGCATAATTCCAAATAAAGGTGACATACGATAGAAGGTCGCCTGTTGATCTTTGTTTCCAAAAGTCATATTGATGGTCGCTCAAGATGTTAAAGCCTTCCAAGTATTTAAGGATATGGTGGTTTACGGCTTTTTCCATGATTTTTGGTATTACTGATAGC
>WOGR01009361.1:0-11381 GCA_015342045.1 Leptinotarsa lineolata | reverse complement strand
AAGAATGTTTGAATTTATTTAATAAAAATCGTTATTTGTTTTAAAATTAAAAAAAAACAAACTGGTGAAAGCCATGTGGTTGAAGCATATGGAGACCACATCGCTTCCACCGTTTCGACACTTTTTATTGTCATCATCAGAGAAACTATAGGAGTAAACCTATGTACTTAATTTGTCCATGTTGTACATGTACAATAAAATGTTAAGGTAAAGTTGACAATACGATCTTTGAAATTTCATTATTGGGAAAACACTCCTGAATATTTTAGTCAATAATTGAAATGAGCCTATGATGTTGAAATTCAGTTCAAAGCAGTAACAGAATAACGAGAGTATTCAAAAATTGAAGTTGATGGACGCTTGGTTTTTTACATCAAGGTCAAATTTAATAGTGGTGCATATATATTCACTTGAAGCAACTCGGTTTCATAGAATACTGAGTTGAAATGTATCACAAAACACCCAATGGAAAAGAAATTGACAGATGTCCTAACTCTCATTTGGTTGATATGAAGATTTTTTGGAATATTTTATTGTACTGAGATTCACAATATGGAGTATAATTCTTGATAACTGAATAATATTGAAGCTAATTTTGAAGTCTAGGTTGAACATTTCGAAAAGTTATTAGAATGGTTTTGGAAATTTCCTTGATCCAAGTGTAACAGGTAAGAATATGGTTGATATTAATTTTTTCATTGAAGCATGAAGGTAATTGTGAGATGAAATCCATCTCTAGAATAGTCTTTTATATTTGTTATATTCAGTTGCTATTATTTTTGTGGAATTTAAGTTCATACAATGACCTTTTTTATTTACGTGATCACAAAAGGCAGATCTTTCTGGTCTCAATCTACAACCAATTTCATGAGAAGTTAATCTACCTTTTGATAATCTTGTTGTTTGTATAATATATTCTCCATTGCACTCTTGATAGTTGTGGAATGATGTGTAACATTGTGGACAATTTGAGGCATTTTTGTATGGGTAGGACTACACATCAGTAGCGGTATATAAAGCAAAATCCGTTATAAACCCATCTACATCTATGAAACCAAGAAGTAAAACACCAATGGAGATGCAATTTTTGACTATTGAAAATTCAGCACATTTGTATGAAATCAATCCTATAAAATTATGCTTGAATAAATCATATGAAGGAAAAATTTGTTCAGGCCGGTCTCAAACTCCCTACACTGTAGGTTATTGGTCTGATACCTATCAGAAAACAACTACTCCCCTGGCTAATACCACGAAGGACGTTGGATTATATCCGACAGGTGACAGTGCAGGAATCTTCACTGAAGTATTTTCTGCATATTCTGTTGGCGATACAACTGCTGGAATCGATTTTCCATTATTGAACGGTCACACTTGCAGACCGGTTTCGGGCTATTTGGCTTCTCGTCAGTGCAAGGTAGTGGCCATCATCAATATAGAGTCGATAATATTCCATAAATTGAATTCGAATTCCTTACAGCTGAAGCGACCAACAAACAACATATTTGTCACCGCCCCACCTGGTAAACGAGGTACTAACCAACCGCATATCCGAAATTCGCCCAATTCCTCGTATAAGGAAAGAAAATTTTTCACATATAGTCAGTGGGCATATTTGAACAAATTGTTCCTTTATATAATTTGATTTATAGCCAGTCTTTTTTTTTCCTGAAATTGATTTCAACAATCCTGTATCATATTTGTACCCTTTTTTTATCTGCATAATATTTTTCTGGACATAATTCTGTTTGTCCATAAATTGTTTGCCGTCTGTGATGCCCTCATCTTTGCCTAGTACATGACGAACTCTTTTTGCCCTTTGCTGCATTGACCGCAGTTGAAGTATTCGTTTTACAGCCATATTCTCTTCTCGTGTCCTCTCGATGAACAATGTACAGTGAGTAGCTCAGAAATTAATCTAAGCCGATCCGCGATTTGTTGGAGCAGTTCTTCAGTTCTCTTCCCCGACAGTCCTTCGATAAAAGTTTATCCGTTTGTGTTCTTGGGTATATTGTACCAGTGCTCTTCATTTTCCAATCTGGTTTTTTATCAAAAATGTTGATACCCTTACAGCTGGTTCAGGGGCCATATATGTAGATGATGATCAGTATCTGGCACACTCATCAATTTTTTCGTTGCCTGTGATACCCGAGTATTCTGGCACCCTGTATGGAGTCGATCTGTTTTCGTCTTTCAAATTATGTTGTCACTGACCCTGGATTCTGCTGACGCTCAGTAACAATTTCTAGGAAAGCCTCTTATCAGCATAGCCGGCCAGAGAGCATCGCCTCGGGGACGACTTTATGCAATCAGTCTGATTTTAACCACATATTGTAAAGTATCGTTTCTATAGTTTTTATGTATTGAGTGAAAAATCATTTTTGGAAGATTTTTTTGTTTCTAGAAAACATAAGTTTCAGTTTACTCAGTTCATCATCTCAGATAAGTCTCTATTGGTCTCTTTTTGTAAACATGAATTCAAATCGTTTTATATCCGGATGTCAACAGTGAGTCTTTGAAATACATTTTTGAACAAATTCAAAAGGTGAATTGAAAGAGGTCTGAATTCTGAAATTACTTGGAGGAAGTTGGAAATGCAACCCAAAAACTAAGTATTCATAATAATCAATTTCACCCTTATTACATGAAATTATAAGGAATTTCATGGTCTATAAGTGAACCCGATTATCAACAGCACCAACTCCACTACGATAGATGCGCTGACTATCCCCTGGAAAGCATGCGCAGCCATCAGGAAGATCTCGAAGAAAAATTTTCCGTTTCCACTTGTTATACCTTTGAGATGTTCCGGAACACCTACTTGGCATCCTGAATGAATTCTTGCCAGCGATAAAGTAGTGTGCAGCCCACAGCCAGGAATCATATTAGAAAAAGAAGTTCACACTGAGCCACAGCAGTACCAAATCACACCAATAACCGACGCTAGTAATTATACTTGAAGCACGCTTCACGTATATATCATATATGATATTGATTTAGGACTTCAACCTCGAATATCGATGGTAAATGAGGCGCCCAAAGGCAAGTTATGGTTTCGACCACCAAACGCGATTCATCTTATGTCTTTGACTATGAGACAACTGTTTGGAATAAATTATTAATTGTTACCTTTCATTGTTTTCAGAAAACTGTAGGTGATTTCAGATATCAGAACAATGGGTTCCATGGCTATTTGCATGGATAAGTTGAAACAATATTAATATGTAGGCACTCAAAGATTGAAAAACGAAAGACACTTTACTGATATTCGATGAAATTTATTGAGAAAATATATACAAATTGAGCTGATGACTGATGATTGATTTTTCAATATTTTCTTTGGAAGCGATTATTATTGTAAACCGGCTGAACTGATGGAGCCTGTCTTTGAGGCCTACCCACCTCTTCTTCTTCTGGATGTGCAGCATTCCATTCTAGAGATCTTTGAATGGCAAGTGGAATAGGAGGAGGTGTAGGAAGGTGCTCACCTTGTGGTTGGAAACCGCCTTCATTTGCAATATAGCTGAGAGCTATGGGAACACCATCATTGGAAGTGTATTGGTAGGAGCCCTGTACTTCTGGTCCTTCATTTTCAGTTCCAGCATTCTTCAATTGTCCCTGTTCCTGTGCACTTATTCCATTTGCAGTTTCAAAACTGTAAGTGATACTCAAAATCATATTTGAAGAAATCGAAATTCAGCGTGGCTATTACAAGAGTAGTTGTATCTGTAGTCGGCTACAAGATGAAAACAGATTAATCCGATGTTGTCATATTCACATATCCTATATAATCCAAATAATGACTTCTAGTGGGTCCACAAAAATAATGATGCACTGTTTTGGAACTTTTGGTGTAGTAATCAATTTTACTGAAGTTTTATCTCAACACCAAACCGTTATTTTCAACACGTGTTTCGATCACCAAGTGATTATCTTCAAGAGGAAGATTGAACTGTTTAATCTTTCTCTTCAAGATGATCACTTGGTCATCGAAACACGTGTCGAGGTGTTAAAAATAACGGTTTGGTGTTGGGATAAAACTCCAGTAAGATTCTTTACCATAACGATAACAAAAATTTGTTCTTAGTCACTTCAGATCTGATTTACTGAAATATCTTCTTTTGAATTCATATCTGTACGATACAGTTCTAGTTACAATGAGAATCAACTTGTGGAATGATTTTTTTATACGATTTGAGCTACAGTTGTGAGCTGAAAAAGAGAATCCAACCAACAGCATTCAAAATAAGCCCTTTATATTCACAGTACCACACTACTGATAATCGAAAACATTATTATAGATAGTTGGTTTTTCAACATGTGAATCTTGCTGATATCACATGTTTCAGTGTACAGTTGACTTCTCTCGTTTGTTTTACAGCACACCACAGTATTTAAAAAAAATATCACAAATATTGCAAAAAGGTTGCAAAATTCTGTATTGAGAAAAAATAAACTAGAAAAATTTTGGTATCGATATGAACATGGTTTAGAGAAAATATTCTTCATAATTTTTCAACTGGAAATTTGTTTTTTCAATCAATAACATACCCAAATGCTGTGATTTATATTTTTGAATTTTGATAACCTTTGAGGCACATACTAATGTGAATGAAATTTTCTCAGAACAAATTATCAGCATTGAAAAAAGTGCAGAAATGTTCTGAAAGGTTCAAAATTGTTGAATGATTTTCACAAATGAAAATATAATTTTGATCATTTGGCTAAAGGTTATGTTTTATAATTAAGTTACCTACATATTCGCGATAATTCAATCACAATATGAAAATAACTCTCAAAGATTATTTCAAATATATTTATTTCTGTTTCGTATCAATATCGTACTATTGCAGTTAGTCAATCTTATAATTTTGATTGTTATGTCAAGATAATTTATCAATAAGACTTTCTATATAAATTATCTAAAATTATCATGCAAAATAACAATGTGGAATCTATTTGAATAGTTGCATGATTGACATTTTTTTTTAGATAATTGATTACATTTAGGCATCAAGCAAGTTGAAATATATGAAATTCATTAACGAAATATTCCATGTGTCATGGAATTGCTAATGAAAAAAGTTTAAATATATTTATACCATTTCTGAATTTGATAGTTGTAATAACTAAATGAACCCTATATTGATTAATATATTCACCAAGCTTGTAATTTAACAGTGTACTTAATATAATGGTACCATCGAACATATTTTTGAATTTCATGGAATTCATTTTGAAGGAACTGGGTCTTGACATGAATGCAAGAAACTGAAAGTGAATAATCTTACCTCCACTGATACGAGCCATCAGCATTAATGCCTTCATTTTCATATCTCACTATTGCAATTTGATCACCCTGTTGGGCGTAGATCACAGAAAAGAGATTGAATCCCATGAAAACCTGTCAGAAAAAATATGCATATCAAAACATGTTTCAGTTATAACCTTCAAAAATTATTTGGACAAACCACACTGCTAAAAATTATTTCGTAAATATAAGATGGTTGACTACCAATCGAGTTCACAAAACATTCTGATCATTTTGAAGGGTTTTTAACATTCATTCAAAACGAGTAGTTCGCATCTTCAAGAGTACAGATTTTGTTTGCCTTAATGAGAGATAATTATATATCTGTAATTGGCATATAATCATTTTCTCATAGTTATTCACTAAGCATAAATTAGCTAATAACCTTAATGGATAAAATTGAGGCGTCACCTGAGTTTCATCGATTTCATTCAGTTATTATTTATTTATTGAACGAAAGTCTTTTTTGTGAGAGAAAATCAGTTTTATGTCGGCCTCTTTTGGGTATGTTCACCTTTCACAATCTGAAAAAATATGAAAATAATTATGGAGAACTTTATACAGGTACTTGGCTTTCCGTCTTGAAGAAAAATATGGATAGTGGCGAAATGGTAACAGACTGATATCGGAGAGCACCTTATATTACATCAAATCTTTCAATAGTCAATCAACGACATTAACATAATTCACATTCCAAAACTCCTTCGGCATCTGTCGAAGAAGTTGTGAAATGAATAATCAGCAAAGGAATACCTGCATATATATTAGTATTTTTGTCCATTTCTGAAGACGGAAGCACATTGTGGCCTCTGAAACGTTGAAATAAATATTGTATCATTCTCTAGCAATTTTTTTGATAGGCAAAATTATCAAATACGACAAGTTACTGATAAATACGCAATAACTCATCGGGGTAAACTGAAAAGTTTGCCATTTCTACACCAGTATAAAGTTCTCCATCACAATTTTCATATTTTCTCAGATTGTGGAAGGTGAAAATACCAAAAAAAGGTTTATTGAAAATTGTTAGTATAATTCAGAATCTTTCACCAATAATCAATTATTCAGCACTGACTGTTTCTTTTCGCATCTATGATTTTTTACAAAAATGAAAATCTCAATATTTTTCCCGCTCGTTGTGTGATTTCAACATGTTACTGACTTCAACTTTGATTGTTTTTGAAATCTTTGGTTCAGTTCAATTTACTTTCATACTACGTGTAGAAACAGTGAACTTTGATTATTATTCCACAATAGAAGTTATGACGAAATCAGTTATCGAAACAGATATTTGCAAATGGAAAAATAATTCTAGAATGAAGTGGTTTATTAGTATGAAAATTTTCCGAATGATATGTATGTATGATGATTTCTGATGATAAGTAGATATATTAACATTTTAGAAATAGTTATATGATTTATTATTATTATCTATGTTTGGTGCTTTGCTTTTTGAGAACTGGAATATCAAAGAGCTAATTCTGCTCACTCCCCTCGTACAACCACCTAAGAAAATCAAAATTGTGTGATAAATTTTACCCTAGATGGATTGCACAACTCCTAGTTCTGTATTGAAAGTGAGCCATTACAAATAGACAATACTTTATGAAAATTTTTCGAATTTCTACGCAGTGAACGTCATAAATTACCTATCCAATAGTCACACTAGAATGCAATGCATGTGATATAAAAGCTGACTATAACAGTATTTTCATGTACTTAGTACTAGGTACTTCTTCACACGAATTTAAATATCAAAAAATTATCATAATATCAGTACTGAAATACAGAAATCATACAATTGTCACTATTTTCACCTGATTCTCATAGGACGAAATGCGAAGAGAATGAATTTCCAAATAAACAGCATTCGATAATTTTCAAATACATTGAGGAATTGGTAATTACATAATTCAATTATCGTACATTGATGATTTCTCTTTTGTATCATATTCATAAAACAAGAAAGATTTCACTCATCAGTCCAAGAGAAAAATAGAAAATCACTGAGAACATTATGAATACACTTACGAAACATAGAGCTTGATTCAACACCTTCATTTTGATTGTTGTTACAAAACTAACCCTAATGACTTGTTCCTCGTATTTATATGCAATTACAAATCCCCACACTGTATAGATTTCTTTTTTTGGAACTATCAGGATATTAAATAATAAAAAATGCGTTACTTGTGAACTTTATAATTTATGTCATAATCAGTGGACGTGCCAGTACATTGACCTACCTCATCTTATCTTCACTCCTAGAGAAACTGAATATATCCTACTTAATGAAATAATCATTGCAAACTTTCTTACTTTTCATATTTGTTTGCAGTGGGTAAGTACTATTATCACAAGTTGATATTCCCTTAATATGAAGAATCGTTATTTTCAACGATTCCTTACTAGGTATTCATGTATGGTATTTGTGTGATTGTACCTTTCAAATGAGAAACTTATTAGATCCGGTCGAACGTTCGGTAGTTGCAGGTCTATTTCTTGTGTTTCCTTGAAATTTACACCCTTTTTACCTTTATATTTTTATTGCCAAAATTACTTGTCAAAAACTGCTTGTTACCTTTTCATAGCGACAGTTGTTATTTCAGGGGGTCAATGATTTCCCTTTATAATTAATATCTTGAAACTCATATAAAACGAAAAATAATGAAAAAACAAATACAAATAACGAACCCTAAATTCCTGAATATTCTCCTCCCCGTGAAGGACCTCACTTCGTTTCTTCACCCATTTCTAAACACTCTATAGTACATATTTTAGTGACAGGTCGGCGGTATATAAGTGACTTGACTTTGACATCTGCCACTCTGACATGTCCGTCAGTGCCAGGAAATATCTTCACAACTCTACCAATAGCCCAATTGTTTTTTGGTAATCTACTATCCATAATAACTACCATGTCATTTTTTTTCAAATTTCTTACTTGCTGAAACCATTTTGTCCTTCGTGTAAGTGTTGGAATGTATTCTTTCAGCTACCTTTTCCAAAATTTCTCTGGTAATGCTTGCAATATTTTCCACTGCTTCCTAATATTCCATTCCTCTTCGGCAAATAGTCCTGGTGGCTCGGCGATACTAGAGGTACCTATGAGGAAGTGATTAGGAGTAAGACTCTCGGGATCCTTTTCACTTGACGATACATAGGTTATCGGACGACTCTTAATTATATGCTCTGATTTCAACAATACAGTCTGTAAAACTTCTGGACGAGGTGCTCTTTCTTTCAGCGTAATTCTAAGAAATGTTTTCACGGAACAAACCATTCGTTCCCATGCCCCTCCCATATGTGGGCTTGCTGCAGGTATAAATTTTCATTTTGTTTCTTGTGCAAATAAATGCTCTCCTATCCTCTTGTGGTCAATATTTTCAATGGATTTCCTTAGTTCTTTGTCCGCAGAATGAAAATTGGTTCCATTATCACTAATAATCATTTTTGGTTGTCCTCTTCTAGAAATAAACCTTCTTACTGCAAGTAGAGCAGAATCAGTGTTCAGACTTTCTGCTACTTCTAGACATGTGAATATAACTCCATATCTTTTTTCGTGTCGGCGTCCAATGGTAACTTCATATGGTCCAAAATAATCAACACCGACATAAATGAAAGCTCTTGGTGAAGTTGGCATTGTTATCCTAAATTCTGGTAACTGACCCATATCCGGTATTCTTGGCATAGCTCTCTCATACTACAAATTGAACAGTATCTTGAAGTTGCTTTTATTGCTTTCCTTGCTTGGATGATCCTTTGGCGTAGTTCGTTAAATACCATATCTGTACCACTGTGGCACATTTTAAAGTGATAATGATGGATTAATAGTCTTATTGCAAAATGTTTACTGTCTAAAATAATTGGTTTTTTCGCTTCTTCTCAAAGATTCAAAGATTTGTCTGTTCTACCACTAAGTCTAATTCAATCGTCAATTAAAACTGGTGATAGTTGGTATAATTTACTTTGCTTTTTCAAAGTTTTACCTTTCGTCAATAATTCTAGTTCTTTTCTAAAATAATCTTCTTGAATCTTCTTAAACCAATAATTTTCGCTTTCGTATAAGTTTTTTTGTAAAATTTTTTTCTTCTCTTCAATATCCTTTTTGCATAATCTGATAAATTTGAATACCAGACATGTACTTCTTATTAAACTTCTCCACTTGGAAAACTTTTTCATATTCGGAACAAACGTTATCTCTTCATGTGCAGTATGCAAAACAAACTCTTTCCTCATTTCTAAAATTCCATTTTTTATTTTGTTTTGTTTTGGTTTTGTGTTGGTTTCGTTTGTTTTGTTTTGGTCCTATTTTGTTTCTGTGGGTTTGGTTTGTTTTGGTTTGTTTTTGATTTGTTTTTGTTTGGCTTTTGTTTCGTTTTTGTCTCGATTTTGTTTTGTTTTGTTTCGTTCCGTTCCGTTCCGTTCCGTTCCGTTCCGTTCCGTTCCGTTTCGTTTCGTTTCGTTTCGTTTCGTTTCGTTTCGTTTCGTTTCGTTTCGTTTCGTTTCGTATCGTTTCATTTCGTCTTTGAATAAATGAAAATATTTTTTTGAAATACACGCCTTCAAGATCGAAACCATATGTACATAATGTTCTCCCTAAAAAACAGAAGAGAAAAGAAGAACAGAAAAGAAAAGCATTGCACCTAGAGGCTGTGCCAGGTACTTCAGCTTCGCATAGTAGCCAAGCACAAAAAGAAATTCCCCGAAAAAAAAAGGCGAAGAAAAAAACATTCCAATGGGGTGCAAAAGAACAAAGAAAAAACAATAACAATTAAAGTTCTAAAGCAGAAGCTTGAATGATACAAAAAAGTTATTTCGTTAAAATCACTTGTTGAAGAGTTGAATAAGAAAAATTTTATATCCTCTTAGAACATGTTGATGTTTGATAGGATGCCTTTTGTATTACTAAGGAACTGCAAAAGCGCAAATTAAAAAAAAGTTAATACTCACCTGAGCTGCGTGAGTTTGCTATCTTTTTTTTACCCAATTTATTTAAGTCCTCAATAGCAAAAAAATCTCAAAGAGGGCTAATATATCCTTCACAGGATGTTATAAATATTTATGAAAAGTCTGAACATTTTATTAGATTGTATGAGAAAGAATGCAAAAGAGTGCTTCGATAGATATTTAAAAAAATTAAATTCTGCATCAGGCCATCGAGTCAAACCGCTTTTCTTGTTTAAAAGACCACGCAGCTGAGAACAACAACAGCCGTATTTACTTTTCAATTCAGGCAATAATCTTAAAATATTTGAATATAGGAATTTATTTCATCACTGAACAAATATTCAAAGTTGAGGATCCCATACTACAACAATATAAAAAAATTTACCTTATTCAAGGACCAGTAATATACTTCAGCTATACCTAAGTTAGGTATATATTTTTAGTTTAGTTCATTTGGAAGAAAGGTTGGTAGGGTAACAGGATCAATTTTTTCTTTAAAAAAACAATAATTTTCTTGCCCCGAAGTTTAGAATTCAATCAAATTCTTCTGCAGGGCTCGAAAAGTAGTTTCTTTGTGTTGATATTACTATTTCAAGAGATTTTCGTTTGTTTCATGTCTTATTGTGTTGGTGTTGTCTCGAAGTTGTTGCAATGTTTTTATTTTTTTTAATGTATCTAATATGTCTGATGGTTTTTAAAATAGTGAAGAAACTACTTTTTGAGCCCTGAAGAAGAATTGAATTAAATTCGAAACGTCAGCAATAAAACAATTGGTTTTTTTAATTGATCCTGTTACCCAACCAACCTTTCTTCAGAAAAATTATTGGAATACTAAATTAGTTAACTCAGTTAACTAACCAGTGGTCGCCAACCTGTCGATCGCGAGCTACCGGTAGCTCGCGGAGGCAATTCTAGTAGCTCTCACAACGATTTTAATTTGAAAAATAGAAACTGCAAAAAACAGAGAAGCTTCCGAAAATTACACAAAAAATCTAATTGTCATAATATTAAACATAAACAGCGGCAACGTTGCGGTGAGCGATCTGCCGCTGACGCCATCAAGCTAGAATCGGATAGAACCGACCAGCCGAACCAGCGCGTTAGTATTCGAGAACGATCT
>WOGR01009360.1:0-11382 GCA_015342045.1 Leptinotarsa lineolata | reverse complement strand
ATTATTATTTTACCTTCTACACAACTCATTGATCAAATTTTGATTGTTGATTCTGTCTCCGTATTTTTTCATTGGCTTTTCAAACGAACCAAACTCGGTGAGATTTTGATCAAATAACTTGAACATAGTTCGATGTGGTTGTCGTCTTTTGGGATACAAGTTTAAATACATTTCCGATGTCCTAACACTATTTCTATCGTATTTGTAATAAATTTGTATTAGCTCTTTTTTCTTCATTCGTGAAATCCATTTTTTGTCAAAAATTCAATGACTTGTACAATAACAAAATGTCAAATTGAAAGTCAAATTTAGAAACATCAAAGTCAAAGCCTATTATTATAAGAATTAATTTTTTCAATATCTCCAATTTTTCGAAAATAAATGATAACTTATGATATATCATCGAAAAGGTAAAATCTGGTTCTATTGAAAACAGAAATAATTCAATGTAGCGCCCATAAGAAAAAATAGAGTTGATGATGGTGGCCGGAAGACGAAACGTCGGATAGCAAATCTGAAAACACCATTATGTAGCAGGGAAAAAGTGGCAATAAGGAAGTACAATTGTTTTTCGAATATTTCGCAAAATAAAGCCAGAAAAAAATAAAAACCATTTTCCGAAATTTCTGTTTTTTCGGATATCTCCGGATATACTCGGAATCTCAGAACTTTCTCATCGGCATATTGCTGGTCAGGTAATTGCGCAACTTTGCCCAACTCAACCATCTTCGTATCCGAGATGCCAATGGTGGGGATCAAATTTGAAACATCCTGCATATATACAGAAAAAAACAATATATGGAAGTTCCGAATATAAAATATTAAACTGACTAATCTAATCTCTGATACAATGAATGTGTGACATTTAGTAACATAACTCTTTAGAAGTTATCATGAGTAAATTGTATTAACAGCATTACTTCACCAGATGTAGCTCCACACCTGATTGAGACGAAGATGATCGTGTCATATAGCACACTAGCAAAATTTGAAATAACGTAAATATACTCACATGTGCTTGGTCCGGCTGTTGCTGACATTTTGACTAGAAATAATGTTTCAGAAAAATTATCACACGTAAACTACAAATCCGCACAATCTTGCATCGTAAAATTTGACGAAATGAACAAACGCTCGGGGAACACCAGTGTAACTAAAATATTCTATGCGCAAGATCTGAACCAATTTCCGAATACTTCCGAACGTTCAGTAGCGTACGGAGTAAAATTTATAATTGATACATTTATGTCGTGATGTCATGAATAAACTTGGAGAAATTTCATAGATAGAGCGGAGGGCGAAACTCACTCCTAAATGATATCAAATAATACTCATTTTGGTAACTTGCTATTGAATGTATGTAGACTTGTAAAAATAAACACGTGAAACAAGAAATGATTGTCAATGATAATCTTAACCATGTTAACTGATTTCTTCCGTATATAATTCAGTTTTTTATATACTCTGCACAAAATTTAGAAAAGAATTATGTGGAGAATTGTGAGGTAATAATAGTAGAGAAATAATCGCTTGGAAAATGGGTTTACTAGATTAAAAAAATTAGTTAGGTTGACTGATTTCTTCTACACATAATTCTGTTTTATACACAGGGCTATTCAAATTCGTTTCTGTACATGGGTATCTCATAAACGATAAGAGATCGATTAAATTGTGGCAAAGTTGCGTATTTTAGAGACCTATTCAATGATGTAAAAAATCGAATATAGGCCTTTTGGTTCTGGAGATATACAGAAAAAAACAAAAAATCCCAAATTATTTTTTTGCCTGCATCTTCTTTATTCACAGACATATTGAAAATCTGTCTACATTTTGCTATTGGCACTTGATGTGGGCTATCAGAATATATCCATGAATCTTTTATACAGGGTGTCATCTGACTTGGGCCACCCCCATCTTTGAGTTTTCAAATACGGACCTGTATTTTTTGTTGTAGTTTTTGGATCGTCGATGTTCACTTCATACTGAGAAATTGAATTCAATTCTATATTTCGGAATGTTTCAGTAATATTTCATTATATTTTTTTAAAAAGAAAGTTTTTGGCTTTCTACTACTCTATCTTGATACAAAAAAATGTGGGTATCTTTCAAAGAAAGGAAGGAATCAATCATTTTTAAAAGAAGTAACTCTAAACATAGATGTGTAGATCATTCAAATGAGTAATTTCCAGACACAAAATTGAAGAAAAAGGCCTTCTGAAACAGCTACTTTCATATAAACATGAAAAAAATTCACTTAGATGGAACTCAGCCATCCTTGACTGAGACACTTGTCTCAGGGCTCTTCAGTACCAATATGGAAAATATTATAAGAAAAAACACACCATTCATTCATATATTACGATTTTTCCTGTCACGGAATAAGTTTGATCTACTTATATCATCGATGACATCGTAATGACATTCATTCACTTATTTTGAATCCCAGGATTAAAAAAATATTATATTATGTATCGTTCTTATGAATGATATCTCATTCTGTTCCATGAAGAATGTTTTGGAGAAGTTGTTTCGAAAGTACTTTTTGAAAAATCTTCTTTCCCAAAAATTTGTCTTTTTTGAAATGTATACCCCTTTCAATTTTGTTTTCATGTTTGTATTTCCTTATAGTTTCTTTTCCATCATTTCATCTTTTTCCTTATTATTGTTTGCATCAAATTGACTTTTCACTAGTTGTTCAACACATATATTATTCCATTTGTAATTCAGGTCATAATATTAATTTTGTCATATTTCTGAATTCCATAATCATTATTTTTTCTTGAATTTTTTTCATTTTTTATTGTTCCATATTCCGTCTTTTTCCTTTCTAAACAATGTATGTTCGAAATTTTATCATTCAATTGTATTATTGTCAGTATATACTTCTAGTTGCAGTATTTTGGGGTTATAATGCATTTCTAAGAAAAATAAAGCGATTCGAAACCGCATTCCTCAATAAAAGTAATGAAATTGCTTTTCATATTTCACTATATCTCAAAGTAATATTTGAAAGTTTGAAAATTCAACGAATCACTACCAAAATATATTGTGACTTAGGTTTTCAATTAATTTATTTTTGTAAGTCGGTTTCAAATTTGAGCAAAAGTGTCCATTTCTGTTCAATTTTCACTGTATCTTTCATTGCCTTTTTCAGTATTCTAGCTTTGCATACGAACAGTAGAAATCCTTTGTTGGCAGTAGGTAGCTTAGTTCAGGAAACTTCTCCTTTTCACAAACCTTACTTTTCCCTTTTTTTAAAGGCCTACCTCAACCTTGAAAACCGCAATGTATTATATTGAATGAGAGCATATTTCTAGAAAGTTTCTGAATTATTTCTTTTATATTTAAACTCCATCAAACTCAAAGAAGGTTGATTTACTAATCCCAAAAATTTGTTTTTGAACTGAAAATGACTATTTTCAGTTTCCAAACAAAATCTTCACACTACTATTCAGTTGCTATCAATTTTCCATTGCATATATTTACCACATGTTGTAGCGACATATAATACCATAAGTGGAACAATGGTTCATCGCACATATATGAGCTATGCTAGTTATATTTAATGAGCTCAATAATAAATTAAAGCCTTTCAAGCATTCGATGCAGGAACGTTTGCTACAATTACCACAATGGATACCGTGTACATTCGCAGTTTCCCTAAAAGTTGCCAGAGATAAGTGGTGCCGCCTTTGGTACGTGGTGCAAGGCGAATCAGATAATAATAACGAGTTACCGTCCATTCACAAACCCATGCTTATAATTGTTGATTATTTTAATGACGTCTCGGCCGCTCAGAATCACACACAATGCCCACACAAAGGTATACAATTGTGTCGTCCATTTGCATTTATATTCTATTCAAGTGCACAGACCAGATAAACATCACCAAAGACAGAGAGCGTTTTACGAATTAACAATCTTACCAGCTGTATGCTGGTCCTTTGGAATCTGAGGCGTACCAACCAACACATGCTGATTTTTTATTTTGTTAGTTGATATACGGGGGTATTCCCAACTAGAGTCTGAAACAACATATAATTGTTCTCAGTTTTATCATGAATGAACTGAATAACTCTTTCTTGTTTATATCAACCTTCTTTGGATATTTTTACCTTTCACAATGAAAACTCCGTTGAGATCTATTGAGTATGTTCGAAAATAAAGCGAATCAGCGAAAAAAACTGCGAGTTCCATCAGATTTTTTCCAATAACTGAATTGGGGGAAGGTTACAGTTTCCGAAACGTTGAAATAAGAGTCATTGATACAATAATACAGCTTAGTTTCATTATGGATTTTCATCGGCCAGACTAGAAAATTCTCCAACTCGGTCATGAATCCCTATCAGCTCGTTTATAAATTGTTCATTGCAAGAGCTTTGGCTTCGCACTTGCTCGTATAAGTGCTTGCAAGTAGATAGATTCATTATGATCACTTCTTCATACCAGAACACACTGAAATCAGTCATCTGATAATGCTAATTTTTTAGAGAAACGTGCGTCTTGAGAAAGTATTTTTGTTCTGGCATGGGAAAAGTATTCTCGATAGATTGTTCGCGAATGAAAACAAAGTGACATATATTATATTTATGTCGCTTCAAGATCGATACATGTAACTTGAATCTATTGATTTTATGTAATGTTATTTCGAACCACAAAATATGAAAGTTTTGTTTTTTGTTTCAGGGACTTATTCAAGCTCTCAATTTGGTTCATTTTGCATACGTCAATTCGGCAAAGCATTATTTGTATCAAATCCACTGATATTGTAGAAAACGATTCTAAAGCTGTAACTGCGATTACAATGGTATTTCCTCGTGTACAGATAGTAAAAAAATCTGATTGTTGTCAGGAAAAGTGGTTTTCAAATTACCTCTGCAGAATCATAGCATCAGTCCTCACCCGGAGATTCGATTAGGGACTATTTTATCTCCGGAGAATTTCAATGCTATGAATTTCATCGTACATTTCTTCTGTTCTTTCCATCGAAAGAAACTTCACCCAACTCGAGCCGCTGGAATAACCGAGTGAGGCCTTGTGAGACAAGAATCTTCCATTTGTGATATTCGGTTCCGCAATTATTGAATGGAATAGTGTTCTGATGTTTCAAATGAGAGTGAAATATTTTTAGGTAAATTCACTCAATCATAACATTTTGTTTTAAATTACGTTTGTTTAGAATAATGTAAGTATTTTTTGAAAAACATGTGATAGAATATTGAGTTTTTTTTGTTTCCTAAAATTTATGAATTTAATCACATTATATTCATACATTTTTGTACTATGATATTATCTTTTGAATGTGTAGAGTTGATAACTGATGATGTTCTAACTTGTTTTCTGTAAAGGTTTATTTCATGACATAATTTCTATGTGATATTGGGGGAGTCGAATGAAAGGCTGGAGAATTTCACAGTTCGTTTTTTTTTTCTACTACTTGGGAGCCATCTGACACTGCAGCAAACTTCCATTTTTTTCTTCTTCTTATGACATGTACTAGTTTGCACAGGTATCTTGCTAGATGTATTTCACATTTTTCCATTTTCTGTTCCTTTGTTGCATTCTCCGCAGTGTGTCGAGTGATTAGCCGTGTAATTGTTCTGAGACAATACCTGCTTTGTTGAAGCAATTCTTCATTTTTTTTCTCAGATGGTTCCTTTAGGTAAAAATATATTCCCTTGTATATTCCCGGGTATGTTATCTGATTCCATAGCAAAGAGTTTGGTATACCCACAGCTGGTTCAAGGCCTGTACATGAAGTTGATGATCCACTCATTTCGTTGAGGCCTCAAATTGATGTTTTTTTTATACCCCTCCCCCCCTTGGCATCAAACCGGAGTTAATTTTGCCACAGAAATTTTGAAGTAAATCGAGTCACAATGTTTTATATTGATATTTCAGATTTGATTATGAATATTAGAATTATGTTGTATATTTTTTCATTGAGTGTACCTAGAAGGACTGATATATTGGTTGGAAACGAAACATTCGAGAAGAATAAATTATTTAAGAAATGGCCGGAACAGTTCAAAGTTGGGACATGTGAATAGGATGTGATTTATACCCGCTACAGAAAAAATGTCACATGAGCATAATGGGTTTACATTAATGCCTATTTTTGCCAAATGTGCAGGAAACTTACCATGGTTCATTTTCATTCGTGTGATGGTACTGGTGGAAAATCTTGAAAAATTGAAGCTATCTATGTGGGGAAAACTTTTAAGGAGAGTGGGGTGTGTTAATGTATAATGGTTTTCGAATTTAGATGAGAATTCTTTCCAGAGTCTCCCCCTCAAATTGATAGTCTCAGCGCATTGTAATATTGCACATACGTCAGACTGGAAAAATGATTTACACCAATTGACTGAGTGGTAACTGAAATGGAGCTACCTTCTCGCACAGCAAATTTCTGCTTCCGTTACATGTTCGGTACTCGACCCGTCTGTATACTAGGTGTTTCTGCCAAGCATGTTCTCGGGATAACTCTCCATTCTCCTGTCTCGACGGTTCAAGACTCTAACCACATAGTTTATGTCGAACATGTAATTCGAAGTCATGTCGTTCGAGAACATGTGTGATGTTCGTTCCTCCACTTATTTCGGAATTTCTATTTTTCTCTTACTTCTCCCATTATCACTAAATGCAAAAAAAAGTTTCTCCAATGCAGTGCGACAACGAAAGGAAACGTCTTCTCACTGTTCCACGATTGGACAGCGGAAGGATCCTCCGCTGGGGTTAGCAGATAGCTCTCCATTCAACAGTGCTTCATTTCAGCCTCAGTTTAGGACTTCTCACCTCTCACTCATTATCCTATATTTGATAAAATAAATGAAATATATGGAACATTGAAATATTTTCTCAATATTATTCTTCTTACAAGTTAACATACTCTTCCTCCACAACCAGAAGTATTTGCAGTTGAAATACTATCACCAAATACATTCATATAAAACCACGAACTCATAAAATAATCATTCAGAACCTAACTGGCTTTCTTCGAATTTTCACAAACTGATACACACAGAATTTATTTTGATGTGATATTATGTCAGGTATAGCCCTTAGAACTTTAAAAGCACTCTTCACACTCTCAAAGTCATTTTCATACATTTGAAAAGTTGAATTTGAAACCTCTGGCATGAAATGGATCTATTGAAAACAATTTTATCAATCGAAAGTTTTGTTAAACAACAACATCAGATCATGTAAGACAGTCTTAATGTTTCAAGAGACAATACATTGAAATTATTCAATTTTCAGACAAAAATAATTTTCCACTGAGATGAAATGTGTTTACAATTAATTGGATACCTATTATCACATTCACCATATCGCCTCATTTTTGTTAATTTGAAAATTCTAAAAAAACAGTTTTCAATATTAGTCACTTCCACTGTATGTGCTGTATGTGCAAGTTGAATCTATTGTTATTATCATTTGAACCCGATCAGTATGCAAAAACAGCATATCCATCGTTAAACACGGATTTTGAGGAAATGTGTTTATTATTTGTTAAATATTTTTCATCACATTCATCATATCAGCTTGTTTTTAATGTTCATCATGTCCACTAAAAATATATTTAGTTCAATTTTTGCTGCAAATGTGGGTAGATTTCGTTGTTATCGTGCTTCAAACCTATTTAGTATGTAAAAACAGCATCACCATCATCGAACGTCACTTAATCAGCCTATGAATTTATATTTAATTCCTTCGAGAATTTTTCCAATTTTTTCTGCTCCCAACGATGGGCTTTTGTGTTACCCATTATTTAGGTTTATGATGCGTCCAGACGGGTTTACTCTCAATATTTTCAACTTGTCGAATCACCATCCTTTAATTCAATTACTTGGTCTCCTATACCGTTTTGATGTGTGTATGTGTTAGGAACCATTCTGAATATCAGATCAGTGAACCAGTATACGTTGTGCCATCTGTGGTCCAAGCGCCAAAGTACTCACACATAATATAGTATTTTTATTCGCCACCACTATCGAAAGTTTTCACTAGAGCTTTGAACTCGGATTCTGGTAAAAACTACTTTTATCCGCGTTGGCATTGATTGCGACAGATGATAACGCTCTATTCACGCGCTATTTTGTGAACATTTTTTTAATGTTTTCAGGTTCAGTTCTGATTAGTCCTTGCTGACTTCTATCGGCAAAATTATACTCGTTGTTCACCTGACATGCATGCGTGAATTTTTCGTGAATGACACTATTTCCATTTCTTTTAAACCTAAAGCTCGGAATGAAATAAAACAGTAACTGAAATTTCACCTCTTCTCTCCTAAAAAATATTTTGTAATTTTTATATTCAAAATAAGTAAAGATATTGTAAGACGTATGCATTTGAATTTTAATTCACTTTACTGGATTACTTAGTAATGATGTTGATATTGTTGCGTTGGATGAAACTTGTCTGAGTGGGCGTAGTGACAATCAGCAGTGATAATAGTTTATTATAAATTAACTAGCAAAGCGCCACGGCTCTGCACGGGTTCAATGCTGATACATAAATTCACCCACTGGAAATTTGAGGGCATGGAGAAATTGATGAAAAGATAATTTTGTTTTATGGACGCGTCTTCTTTTCCCGCGGCTAGTGCCCCAGTTGGGATATTTAGAAATACTTTCTTATAGCACATTTACAATATGAAATGAACCTACATGATGAAAAGGTAACTCATATATAAACGCGCCCCATTTACACCCACGGGGACGCCCCTTTTACACCCGCGGGGCCCCCCAGATGAAATGTTTGAAAATCCTTTCTTAGTGCATAAATAAGACCTAAAAGGCACCTATATACCTACCAAGTCTCGGCTTCCTAGGACTTACCAGTACGGAGAAACAGAGATGAATGAGTGAGTGTTAAGTCAGTGACTTTGGCATTTATGAGTATAGATTGATTTGGGTGGATGGAAATGGTTTGTTGAGAGGTGTTGCTTTCTATTGAAAAAATTGCATAAATCATTCGTTTTTATATCTTTATAAAACGGATTTGGACAAATACGTGAGAATATTTTGCTGAAATACTCAAATACTTAAGTCCTTGCGGACAAAATCGCACGTAATAGTTAGTTATTGATAAAACTATTATTCTTTATTATTCTTTATTATTCTTTCAGTTGTTTAAATTGGTAACAAACTGCTTATATGGGTAAGAGGAGGTTGTGTCACAGTATGTAACAGAAAACGACGCACTCATTGTTTGTGGAGATTTCAATGTTGATTTTCTCATACATGGCCCTAAATTTGAACGAGTTCATAATGTCCTGATACAACTAGTACTACAACAATTGATGCATTTGATAATTTACATTTTCAGATATGCTATTAACTCTTGCACGTTTTCTTCCCAGTGAAAAGATGCCACGTTCATACCTCAGGCCAAATGTAATGAGGCTAAAATATTTGTACCCACCAGTACTCTTTATACCGTTTCGAAAGCTTCACTATGACAATCAGAGAACAGATCACATCTTACCTTTCCTAACGAGATCTGTCCCGTTGGTGATGTTCAATCGGGATTTCACAAAAAACGTAATACTCAACACTTACTCTCCTGGTTGACATTATCGAAGTGCATAATGATGGAAAACTTCAATATATCATTTCATTAGATCCAAATAAGGCTTTCGATACGTTGGATCCTTTGAGTTTGTGTAAAATACTGAGATACTTGGGTTGTTCTAATATTGACACCTCGCTACTCAGCTATTTCAGCTATCAAACTGAAATCTCCCAGAATACAATCTTCAATAACAATTTCTCTGATTTTTTTCCTAAACTATGGCGTTCAACAAGGGTCTATTTTGGGTTCAATTTTTTCTGATATTCATATCAGTGACTCAATACTCTAGTTTATCATGATGCTGTTTATATTCAGTCATACGGTATATTCAGAATTCAACGTAGCTGAAGACGGTATCAACCACAATCTAGAGTTGTTGTTCGGTGTCTCATGTGCACATAACCTGAAAATGAATTCAAAAAAGTCGCAAACCATACTTTATAGACCCAGGAATGGAAGATCTAGTGTGGAAGGATATCCTCATTTATAACGAGTTGATCCCCTTTGTTCAAGAGAGAAAATACTTCTATTTGAGCTCGATAATGAGTTCAGATCCACTGAACACAATTTACGGACCAGACGTGTTTCAAACCAACACTCTCCTTTGACAGCGGATACAAAATACTTTCATAAGATTTTACTCTGACCCATGGAATATTTTCCTCTAATACACCAGAATATCTGCGCAAGAAATTGGTAATTTTGTATCACTGCGCAATTGTGATAAAAACATTATTTTGATTTACCAAAACTTTTTCTCAAAAAACAGCAACACTGTACAACTGTCTACCTGTCCGATTCTAAGATTGAACTTCAAATAGTCTTTGAAAAAACTGAAAGTCTTTTTTCAGTCACGGTGAAGATTTCATAAATAACTAAATATGTACCAAGCCAAGAATACGTCAATTTAGATTTATAAGTTCAATGTTAACTATTTCACAAAAGTATGTCGTGTTTTCATTTATAATTATGTACGAGTGTATACATGTAGCATAAATCTTCATATTTTTGTTCATCTTATAGATATCATTGTTTGTGTTCTATTTTCTCTTATAGTCACATACAAGTTGTGTATTCATTAATAATTTTTCTATGACGGTTGTTATTTCAGAGTCAGGTTTGAGAGTAGCTTTCCTCGTCTCTTCTTCACTTTTCTTAATTTTTTTATTTTTTGATTTTTGTCACTGATATGATGAATGAATTCATTCATTATAATTTTGTTTTTTTTAAACCTCTGCATATTCTATATGTTAGTAGGCAGTTTCCAATACTTTCATCCGAAACAAACTATTGCATTATGAATACTAACATGAAATTCATGGTTTATAAATTCAATACACACTTTCAACAATGTCATTGTCGATGAATTTTGGATTTTATTTTGCCAGCCCATCAGGTATATCTGTATGAAAGATATCCTGAAGTTGATATTTTGAAGGTAGTTGTTTTGAAATACTTATCGTCTTGGTACTCAAAGAAAAAAAAATTCTGTATCTTTATTAGTATTCAAAAAATAATTGTTGGATGTGTTAACTTGAAACAATATCTTTCTTGATTCCTAACAACTTCAATTGGATATGGTCCAAAACAAATCGATTTTGTGAATATTACATGTTCAAATAAAACTAGAGAATATGAGAAATACTGCAGGATGAACATAAATGGAATTCATATTGTTTTATTGAACACTATGTGAATTGAATTATCTAAATGAACAATTCGTTCAGGCCAGTCTCAACTCACCTACACAGTAGGTTTATGGACTGACACCTATCAGAAAACAACTACTCCCCTGGCTAATACCAC